>CM021100.1:912867693-913039932 GCA_007115665.2 Sequoiadendron giganteum | reverse complement strand
TGGCCAAATCTCTTTCTCTAGGTGGTGCTCTTCTTCCTTGTCCTCTTTGTGCCATATCTTCACCAACTTCTTGTAGTTGCAAGTATTCATTCACTCTCTCACCCACAACAAATTTTCTAGAACGCCTTCTCTAGGAAACATCCCTAATACATAAGGAAAACATTATTTGATACCAATTGATAGATCTTGGATTAGAGAGTCTTATCAGACGACCTAATTCAATAGCTAAACAAAGAAAAAATAATATCCACAATCACAACAACTTCCAAATATTTTATTCTTCTCATAAAATTATAAGAGTACACTAGTTTCAAATAAACAACAACCAACTTATAGCTCAATTTTATAGTAACCAAAATCCTCCAATTTTTTGAATCTAGAACATGAATCAATCAACCATTATATATCCCTATGGCCAAATAGTTGAAATGGTTCATTTATCAACCGTTAGTAGTTGAAAAACATTCAAATTTAACCTGACCATCAACATTCTACACAATTTGCAGCTTGTTTCGTAGGCCATTAAAGTCCCGCAATCCACTTGAACCCCATAGACCTAAACCTGAATTAAATCAAATATAAAGTCCATAGAAATCTTAGCTTGATTGGAATCTAACAATACATTTGGTACAAAAAATCTCGAGCACCATTGAATCCCCACAAGGTTCAATTCAAACCCTCAAGCCTACATAGAAGGTAAACCATATTTAACCTCAATGGAAATTTTCCTTCCATCTAAACAAGATCCAAATTTCATGTCTCCCAACAACTCATCTATTTCATATGCAAAACCTTACATTTGTACATACCTCATGCCACCATTACCTCACTCTAAATAAATGAACCTGCTAACCAAAAGTCCAGTTCACTTGAGTTCTTCCACATTCTGAACAATTGTTGATGTCATCAATGTGTTATACTAATGTCATCAATGTGTCATATTGATGTCATTATTTGTTGATACCCATGTTGATTTCATTGCATGTCATGTTGGCATCATCATCTAAACTTCTCATTTGAATTAGAAGGTGAAATAATAAGGTTCAATTTACTTGACTTGATCCACACATCCCAATGGAATGAAATGTTAAAAAATGGAAATAAAATTGCATAGATTATACCACTGTTGAATAACAATAATAATAAATATTATATTTCTTTAGGACATTTACAATATGCATTGCAAATGTTTAAAAATAATTGCATTCCCATGAATAACCACCCAAATTCTCTTACAGGAATAAATCCCTAAAACTAGAAACTAATAATTAAAGTTGATTTACTAAATGTAAACTTTATTTTCCTAAACACCCCCCCCACTCCCCCTTTAAGTTTACATAATAGAAAAACAAAAAATAAAATTTAAAAATGTAAACCTTAAATTCCTACATATCCCCCCTTAAGGTTTACATCACAAAAAAGAACCAAAATTTTGTATCAACATCAACCTAAATTGCTTGGTCTAGGAAAATGTCTTGATTAGACAACCCCGCATCAACATCAACCCAAACTCCTCATGTCTGGATAAATGTTCAAATTCTCCAACATTTACTTGTGAATCAAGACATACTCAACTATTCACAAATACTAAATGTGAATCGAGAGTAACTCCATATTAACACTCCTCCAATTGTGAATCAAGACTAACTCCTTTATCCACAGTAACACTCCTCCATTTGTGGATCGAGACTTACTTGAAATTATCCACAAAAACACATTTGCAAAACTATGGATCAAGACAAAATTAATTATCCATAAATAGTTTGTGGATTCAATTATCCACAGAGCGACAAAACATTGCATGCCCCATCTTTCTCTTGAAATAACTAGAGATGAAACAAATGCTTCTCATGCAAGAATCATCCCTAAGAAAGAAGCTAGCTTGGGATGATAGATGCCCTCTTGCCTCCATTTCCTCCAGCCTCTTATATGAACCCTATTCAATTCTTAGAGAATATATAAATCTTCTTCATTATCTTGATCACACAATGCAACATTACATCTTTCTCCCTCTCTTTAGTAGCAAATAAAGCATTATCTATTTTTAACTTTCCATCAATAAGATCTCTAGCACATTGAATGCAATTCACTAGAATGTGTCCTCTTTGGTTACAACAGAAGCATTTGAAGTTATTATTTCTTGTTGAAGCGTTAGTTTTCCCTTTGACAAAGAAAGAAGATTCAACAACAGTTGAGTGAGTTTTAGAGACTCTTTTTTCTTCCTCAATCAAAAAAGATATCACATTCTCTAAGCTCTTGGGCTTGGATTCAATTTGTTTGAAGTAAACACAATATTGTCAAAACTTGAGGGCATATTATTTAATAAAATAGCTTTCGTATCATCATCATCAATTGTACATTTTATTCTAGCAAGTTGATTAAGAAGAGAACAAAATGTACTAATATGGTGAACAATACTATCACCCTCATTCATTTTCAAACCAAATTTTTTTTGCTTCATTCCCAGTTTAGCACTTGAAGCCTGTGAACCAAATAAAGAATTAAGACTTTCCCATATTTGGTTTGAGGTTTTTGTCAAATCAATATGATGCAAATATGCATCACATAATCCAAGACCAATCATTGTTGTAGATTTATGATCTTTTTTGTCCATTTTAATAGTTCATCTACATCTTGTAGTTATTTAATAGTTCAATTAACAATCTCCCAGAGATCTTTTTTTATTAAAACTAGTTGCAATTTGACTTGCCATGTATGAAATTCATGACCCTCAAACTTTGAAATAAAATATGATCTCTCCATTTTAAATAAAATCGATCTAATCACTTATCACTGCACTTTTATAGAGCAACAAAGAGATCATAAATATTTAGAATGAACTACAATGTTTTAATTTTTTCTTTAAAAAAAAATTCACACTGTATCACCTCCTTACAGGCTACTAGTTCACACATTGAAATTGCTTACCAAAGACCAAAAAATAGATTTTGATTTCTTCCTTGTTCACTCATATGCCCTTTGTACAACAATGTTTATTTATCATTCCAAATGGCTCTATGCATCAAAATTCCCAATCTAGAGAAATTGTTGTAAAGGCAAGAGAAGCAGCGATTCAAATGACTTATGTGCTAAAAAAAACCCTTTAAACACTTTTTGCACAACAAGTCTCCATACGTTCTTTAACCATAGACACACATGAATCATTAATGCTCTAATACCACTATTAAAAAAATGGAAAGAAAATTGAACAAATTATACCATTGAACTGAGAAAAAATAATAATAAATATTATATTTCTTTAGGACATTTACAATGTGCATTGCAAATCCTTAAAAAACATTGCATTCTCGTGAATTACATTCCTGTGAATAACCACCCAAATTCTCTTACATAATAACTCTCTAAAACTAACAACTAATAATTAACTGATTTACTAAATGTAAACTTTATTTTCCTAACAACCCCCCCCCTGCCCCACCTCTCTCCCCCAGCCTACCCTCCCCCCGCACCCCCCCACCTCTCCTCCCCCCCACCACCCTACACCCCTTTAATGTCTACATAATAGAAAAACAAAAAACAAAATTTTAAAATGTAAACCTTAAATTCCTACATGGAAATCCCCGCAAAGAAGAATGAGGCAAATGACAACAAAAACTTTGTAATGTCTTGTTGTGGGGAAATTGAGTCTAAACCGAATTGAAGTTGATTCAGATGATTGTCATAATCCCACACCCAAATGACCACTCAAATTTTGTATTTAAATGAGATCTACATTTTTGAAAAAAATCTAATTGTGGGGAAATGACCCCAAACCAAATAACCAATCTCGATGGACATTAGAACTCTACATCCAAATGGAATCCAAATCTTTACATGAAAATAACTTGGGTTTTCTTCATAAAAAAACTCACCAAAATGAAGGATGGAATACCCATTAAGCTCCTCTTCAAGATGGCATCATCAAAATAACCATATGAAGTCAAAAAAATTACAACTTGAAACAACCAAAAACCAACCTACAAGAAGAAAACAAACAATTGAATTGAAAAGAATGAAAGAAATATTTTTGGGCAATGCAAGATCCCTTGAGGACCTAGATGCTCCTCCATCACCCTTACATTTCTAAAATATAAAACTTAAATTTGGCTAACCCACTTTATTTTTCCTCCTCTACTTAAACATAATTTAGTTTAATGGTCAAATAACCAATGACAATTTTACACCCCATCCACACCCAAAAAAAAAGGTAAATAATTGTCCTATTTTTATTGGTCAAAATATACCTTTGACTATTGAATGGGATGATGTTTATCATTATCCTATTTTTTGCCCTAAGTTTACTAAGTACACATTTTGTAAATTTTGATGCTATGTGCTAGTATTTAAAATATCTATTAGCATTCATTTGACACATTGAGAATCCACTTGAGTCTTCTTTCATTCCAGAGAATTATTTAGGTGTACAATTAGTAGCTAAACATTTGAAATTGGTGCACTAAATGAAGTAACAAATCTATAGACATCATTCTAGGGCACTTACCTTTTTCTAAATCTTTAACACACATTTTTTGGGGTTGATCTAGTAGAACACATCTTGTGACATAACAACAATCCTCCCAAGGTATTTCTAAATATCACTAGTTTTCAGATATTAGAAAATATAGAAGAAACATAGGCAAATCATTTGAAGTGGGAAGTATCTAACTCCACAAGTTGTAAAATCTAATTTGTATGTACATGACATTTTTGTGACTATACACTCAACCTTGCTCAAGGTGAATAATAAACTTTTCATATCTTATTTCTAATCTCCAAACATCATAGATTTCAAAAACTTTGTTTAAATCATTCATTCTTTATGTATATATAAATAAATAAAATTGTGTGCATTTTATAAGTTTGACCTAAAACATCCTAGATAAATATTTTCCTTACACATGAGAGGCATTACAAAAGGGCACTGGTATGTAATTTCTACCATTATACTTATATATAAGGGATTGGTAAGACATCTCTTGTTCTTTCTTATATATGATAATATTTTTCAATATAGTGAATGATAAAGACATCTCTTGAATCCCATATTGAGAAAACACTGAGTGAGACAGAGTCTTGTGAAAAATCAAAGCCCCACAAATAAGAAGAATATCATATATTTGAACTGATGCAAAGGGGACATAATGGCCATCAGGACTTGAATTCCGTGCATGGCTAAGAGTAGACAGTCACAAATGCAAGTTCTTGGTTAACCAAGAAGCATGGAGTCGTGCATATTCTAAAGCCCTAGGGCTAGATAATCGAAATGCACCATTAGATACTGAATTAAGGCATCATGGTCTCAAGAGTACATAGCATGTCCTCCTGCAGAAAGAAAAACGTTTTACTTAGACTTGGTAATGCAAGAAGCTACTACATTCTGTTTAAACACAAGTGGCTACAATAAAGAAAATAGTAACCCTACCATTAGGATGGAGAACTTGGCCTGTCATGTAAGAAGCATCTTGGGAAGCAAGGAAAACATAGCATGGAGCTACCTCACATGGTTGTCCAGCTCTTCCCATCAGTGTATCTTCTCCCAGATGGGCTACTGCATTAGCATCTAGAGATGCAACATTAACAGGGGTCCATATTGGTCCAGGGGCAACACCTGCAGAGACTATGCCAATCTTGTTCAATGGAGATGTAAACAATGTTATTAAAGAATTCAAGCTTCCACAGTCCATAATATTAAGAGGAAGCAGTGTTGGAGAAACTGTGTAAGAGAGAAATAAATCCACACTATGAATAATCTTCATGACAGTTCTAACCAAAAGCAGAGGAAAAAGGACTCACCATTAACCCTTATTCCACGCTTGGCAAGTTGTCTAGCAAGCCCCCTTGTAAAAGTGAGAATGGCTCCCTTAGAAGAGGCATAGTCAAGGGTACTCGGCATTCCCAGGTAAGCTTGTCTTGAAAGGCTATTGATAATGTTGCAACCCTCTTTCATATGCTTCACTGCATGACTGATTTACACGGTCTGATTCAGAAAGGAAAAAACAGAAGATGCAAAGACAAAAAAAAACATAAATTATGTCACTTACCTCGAAATGAAGAACTGAGAAAATATAGTCCTAAATGTGCGTTCCACTTGCTTAGCTTTCATGTCTTCAATCCTCTCCACCACATGATTTTCTGCTGCATTGTTAACCAATATGTCAATGCACCCATACGCTGCAATAACATTGTCCACAACCTGCACAAAATACCAATTTACAGCTATATGATATTTCTTTTTTAGGATGACAGATTGTCTACACGCAAAGTTTTGGGATAGTTTGAAGTTGCACTATTGGTTTTGAAACCCATGTGATGTTCAACATTTAAGCCTTTTGAGATTGGTTTGAAGATGAATTTAATTGTGATCTTCTATTTGTTAACACCAAAGTAATGAACGATGCTCGTAAATTGTTACTATACAGTGTTGAATTGGTATGTGTTTGTTAAAATTGTGTAAGATTTTTTGAATTAATGTTTTAAATCAAATTTTAAAATCTATCATCAGAATAAAGAAAACAATTTTGAATTTGATTGTAAAGTTGGGTCTTTATGGAAAGAGAGACGAAGAGAAGTGTAGAGTTCAAGAATCCTAAAAGAACCTAGAAACAATAAAATAATTTATACGATAGAGACAAATGAAATAAAAGAACGGTCTAAATATGAAAAGATGATTAAAGTAGGATTCATAGGATCAATAAACAATTCACCTTGGTTTAAATATGAAAAGATGATTAAAGCAGGATTCATAGGACCAATAAACAATTCATCTTGGATCTCTAACATAGTTCATGTTGCTAAACATGATGCTTGAGTTCACATGTCTAGAATTTAGGGACCTTAACAACACATCTCCTAAATATGATTTCCCTCTAGACCTAACATTAATTTGATAGTAAATTCAATTTCTAGACAAAGTTATCCTTAATGGATGACTTTTAAGAGTACAACTAAATCTTAATAAATCCACAAAA
Source organism: Sequoiadendron giganteum (assembly GCA_007115665.2). Classification (NCBI taxonomy): domain Eukaryota; kingdom Viridiplantae; phylum Streptophyta; class Pinopsida; order Cupressales; family Cupressaceae; genus Sequoiadendron; species Sequoiadendron giganteum. The sequence goes on along the minus strand of CM021100.1, from coordinate 913,032,964 downwards.
TAACTTTCACCACACCATGTAGTACATTTTATTATTAATCATGCCATTTGAGTTGACAAATGCAAGAGCTACTTATTAAAGGGTCATGACACTAATCTTCCATGACCTAATGCATAATATCATAGAAGATTATGTGAATGATATCTAAGGGAAATCAAAACAATGAATACATCATCTTTAAGACTTGGGGACAATCTTTGAACTCTTATGTCAATAAAAAGTAACACTAAATCCCAAAAAGTATGTGTTCAAAGTTAATAGTGGTTGTTTATTGGGATTCATTGTATCTTGACAAGACATCAATGTGGATACTAAGAAGATTGATGATATTGTTGACATGCCTCCTCTAAGGAATTTGTCACAACTTTGTTGTCTTCAAGAGAAGATAAAATCAATTATACAATTTATTTCCAAATTAGTGGATAAGGTATTACCATTTACAAAACTTTTTTAAAAAGATGTAACATTTTAATGGAATATTGATTGTCAAAAATTATATAAAGACATGAAATAATATTTGTTAAGTCCTTCAATCCTCATGTATATTATTCATGGAAAACTTTTGCTTCTGTGTATCAATCATATCAATCATAAAATTAATGATAGGGTGAAAATGATAAATAACATGTGATTTATTAGATTAGTTTTATTGGATTATATTATATTAGAGGATGAAAATGAGAAATAATGATTACATTAGTTGCACCTTATTGGATTATATTATATTAAAGTTTAGCAAATAAATTACTATCTACTGTCCTTTTCTAATGGATGGCTTGAAATTCTTATAAAAATAACTTTTAGCACATGGAAAATTGTAGAAAACACTACTTAGAAACACAAATAAGACCCATTTCTTAAAAGCCCAAAATCACAGGCAACATAAGGAAAGTGTAGAGCCAAATGCAATGCCCACCTCTTTACAGGTCTCATCGTTTCCCAAATCCTTGACAGGGATTTTCATGGGGTTTCTGGCATCAGCAGTCTTGTATTCTACTAAATTTTCCAGAGTCTCGTTGGCATCAATCTCCTCTACAGAACCCACGTAAGTAAAAGCAACTGTGGCACCTTCCAGAGCAAAATGGTAACACACAGCTCTTCCAATCCCCGAATCACCGCCAGTAACCAGAGCCACTTTCCCCTGAATCAATCAATCAATGCAATCAAAAAGAAAACTCCAGCTATACTGTTAAACCAAAACAGAAACAAGAAATGCTACCTTCAATTTCCCAGCAGATTTATATGTTGGGGCAACTGAAACGGGCTTCGGCACCATCAGATACTCCAGCCCTGGTTGGATATCCTGGTGCTGTGCAGGAAACGACGTGATTTTTCTTCTGTAATAAATGGCAGCTTGTATGAAGATAAGAACAGGCTTATGCTGTTACAGTTTATCCTCAAAACAGAGGACATTTAAGGTGGGTGAATACTCTACTTGAATGTCATTTGATTCAATGATCAAATACTTAATAACAACTTGATTTCGAGATTAAACACTTTATAACATTTCTAAACCTCCCATACCCAAAAATAAAAAAATTTAAAAATGACACTGTTCAACGGCATGATGTTCATGAACAGCCGTGCATGAAAAGTATTATTCATCTAGTAATAGAACTGCTTAAAATACTACATTTTTGTGATAGATTCTAAGTATACCTATTACGTACCCATCTCAAGGCCTTAGCATAAAAAGGAATTTGACTATGAACAGGTACTGACAACAAGTAATCACTGTCCATATACAGTAACCAACATCAAATAGCGACTAGCACATGCACACTTCGGAAATTGCAGTGAGTGTGTCGATAAGCGAAGTGAATGCCCAGCATACAGATTGCATTCATGGTGGATTCTCTACTGTCCAGTCCTATCCAGAGTCCTATCTATGCAGGTGACAATTTGCACTTTTGACCGTATTTATTAATTAGTTGAGAATAAAAAGTGAATAATTTTTTATTTTAAAATTAATTAATAAATACAGTCAAAGGTGCAATCTGTCACTGAATCCAATCGTATCTCTACTGCCAGCTCCATCCTTATCATGTCTAAAGCACGGCTGTTCTTATCTGACACAGTGTGTTTAGCAATTACAATTTGTTTACGGCATGTAACACGTTCTTAATCGGCACCTACTTTTCTGTGGGGTAGTTGACGTGACAGGCACGCCCCTCAATGATGATTAATGGTGGTCATTGATGGCAGAGTCAAAAGGTACAGTCTGATGTCTGGATAGACAGTACCTTGATGACATGGTTTTTGTTCCATTTTAAATTAATGCGATTCTTTTAATCGTGAAGGTTTCTTTCCAACAAACGTAAATTCTAACCAGCCTAAAATATTTTTTTATGTAATTCCAATGTCATTTGTAAAACAAAACCATGTTCATGGATTGTTCTTGAATGCAAAGGATTTATTGATTGATTTAGAAGGTGGGAAAAAGATTGATGGTATGTAATGTTTCAAGCTGATTTGTTGAGAACAAAACTTGACGGAACAACTTTTTTTGAAATAAAGTCCACAATGTCGATAATGCAACAATGACATGTCACACTTGCATAACAACATGCACACAAATATCGGTTACAACGAAAAAGACAACAAGAAAACTTCACCATTGAATAAGCAAGGTGGCAACAACAGAAGACTAACCATTCGTAGAATAAAATCACCACAATGAACATACGAGAGAGAGAGAGAGAGAGAGAGGAAAACACTTACACGACGATCAATTACTAAACCATGATCATGTTCTCTTGCAACCCCAAACCAAGATAAGATGAGGGAATCATCAACCTCCAATTCAGATTTAGACACACTTCACAACTCTAAACACAAAGGCAAACCTCCACAAGAGGTTGTCTAACCAAGAGGCACAAACTCACCACAAATAGAATGACGATGAATCACTTCTAGACAACCACACACTTCCCAAGACATCTCGTCATAATGTGACAACACACAAGCAGAAAAATACTACTCCATAACACCCCATTACCTAAAAGGAATGTTGAGAACACCAAAAAGGATTAAAAAACCTTCCTAATACTTCACAAGACTAGGTGTACAATCTCCCTAACCCTATGTTTGACAACCAAGAAATTTCAAAAGAAGGCACGTAAGATGAGATAAGAGAAGTCATAAGATCTCAACAAAAACACATTGTAGAGGAGGGGGACCAACCACACCAAGGCTCCAAGTCATGAAGAGCTGAGAGTGGAAGGTTGCCCTAGTTTACCTCAGGTTGGATAAGAGTTCTTAGGTCAAGGATAGAGAATGAAGAGCACTCTCAAGTGCTTCTATCACTCTACTAATCCAAGAGTTTTGATGGGGCTAAATGAGCAAGCTTTTGGAACCCAAACTATACCTTGGACAACTCTCTGCCCGAGGACATCAGCGTCGATCAGGGACAAGAATGCGATGCGCTAGCATCTCACTAGGGTGTTGGCATCCATACGGTTAGAAAATACAAAGGCACAGTAAAAGGCACAAAAACTTACTAACTACTTAGTGGTTGAGGTCTAAAATACTAACTGAAATGATAATAAATCTAATAAGAAAAATAACCAGAATGATGATGCAGAAGAGACAAGGATGAAGGTGATGAAGGTGATGAAGGCTAACTCACAAGGAGTCCAGTTTGCCAGCAAGCTCCACACGAACGTATACCTACACACAACCAAGAGAGGAAAAATGTTGGGGTTGTATAGTGGTTTTTCGCAATCAAACCCCCACTTTGGTGTTTCCACCTCCATGGATAGCCAGAAAAGCCACGAGATAGAAAATATGATAAAGAGAATAATAGAAAAGATATCAATCAATAACAATAACACTATGCTACATAAATCAAGTGACAATGCTATGGAAATGGAGAAATGAAAAAATATCACCTTCTCAATCAAGGTGTCTTCAAGCATGTAGAGGAGGAAGCAAGCTTGGTAAGGTCTACATTGTTGCAACAATGAAGAAGTAGTCTCACAAGACACCAAGTCACAGCTCTAATGGTGGAAAAAGTGCAACACGAAGTATAGAAGATGCGTAGAAGCTCAAGAATTGTCAACCAAGATCAAGCTAGCACGTGAAATTGTGAAGAAGATGGAATGAAAATGAGAGATATGCATTTGAAGAATAATTAGGAGAGAAAGAGTCGTTCTTGGGTCGGCAGGAAGGCATAGAGGTCTTATGTTTCGTCGCCAATGGAGAGTGTAACGTCTCTACGGATTCCAGAGGTAGGATTTTGTCAGAGACGATAGTACGTCGCGCAAATGTCCACGTGCTACATGTGCGTCCCTGTCAAAAATCCCCCCGTTGACATAAAAACAAGCACCAAGTGGACGGAGTATGGAATGAGGACGTGGATTTACCTAATTAGATTTGATTTTCTAAGGTGGAGGGTGTAAAATGGTAATTTACAAGAGGGGTGCAAATTTGCTCCTATACATTTTTCCCCCACTTTAGTGAGCATGAGTGCCAATGAATGTTCGGTAAAGTAGGTCAAAGATTTTAGAAATGTATATCTAAATTGTTGAGGAAGCAGACCATAATCTAACGAGCTAGAAAGCGCATGGCAGGAAAATAAATCCATAGGTACTCTCTCCTAAGGAGGTTCAAACAAAGTGCACCAAAGGTTCGCAGACCAACGATGGATAAATTTCGTAGGATGCAAGCGCTTCATAAGTCCTCAGACCTCAAAGAAGGTGCCCCCAAGTACTCTATCTTGAAGGAAGCCCAATGTGAGGAGACTCCACAGAGTCGGATTGGAAAGCAACTTCACAAGAACACCTACAAAGCAACATGTTAATTTGTTAACAAAACATCTTAGAACTCAAAAATCAGCCATGCAGGCAGACAAGGAAACAATCAAAAAACTGAAGAAGAAACTTTCAAAGGGGTCCCTCGAGAACCCTTCAAAAGAAAAAGGGGTCCAGTCAAGGGACACGTTTGAAAGTACAAGAGTATTTTTCGCAAATCAACTCAACATCAAGGAATCATTTTGAAATATGTTCACTTCATCAAGGAATTCGAAAGGAAGAAGGTCCCCTAGCAAGTGGAAGGTCATAACTTCACCTACAGGAGAAGGTGCTCCCTCCTTGGAGGAAGGTTTTTCAAATTCTTTCTTTATGAACCCATGATGAAGGAAAAATATTCCACGAGGGGTCCTTGTTGAGGAATGATATTTTTGAAAAATATTTTGAAGGGATTTTCAAGAAAAGATTTGTTGGCCACCAAATGCATTTTTTGAAAATCGAAGTGACATGGTAGCCCCCCTTAGGATGGTGTGTGTCAAACATAAAGGCGCGTGACATCCTAATGAGAGAAAAGAAAGAATGAAAAAATGATATTGTGGCCCACGAAACATAACAAGATGTAATTATGGTAATGTTGCCACACATGCGAGGGACAACACATGAGTACCACAACATCATGAAACAAGCACGAAAGATAAGAGAACAATAATGCAAGAAGAGATAACAACATTACGAACAAAGGACATATGGGCGATCTAATATTTCAGGGTCAAAGCAACTCATGAATATAGATAGATAGATATAATAATATATAAATGAACTGTCATCAGCCCCCTACTATATCAAACCATATGAAGAAAGGCACGCGAAGAAAAAATAAAAATAAAAAATTGGGTCAACATGGAAGGGAAGCCTAAATGCCCCCAACACTTTGCATCATTCCAAAATTTTGAAAATCAATACACAATAGAGGAAGAATGATGTATCAAATAGATGAATTTTTACGACTCGTGAACACTTCTGTAGCCAAGCACCTACAAGGGTGACAAGGGTCATCCATGAACACATAACGGAAGCACAGGGGAACACTTGAACACACACACAATCTACTCTATAGATAAAAAAGAGGCACCCCCTAATCCTCATCAACCAAGAGGTCATTGTTCTCCTCGTCTAGAGAATCATAAGGGGAAGGTGGATGAGCCTGCAAGGGAAAAATATCAAGGGGGAACCCTCTAACCCTTCTGCAACAAGAGCCAAGGAAGAAGGCCCCTCAAGATCGTCTCCACTTAGTTCATGTGGGGTAAAAGTTAGCAACTTCGCAAAAATTGTCGACAGGGTCATGACCTTGTCCATAGAATTAAACATGCACTTCGTAGGAGTGCCATGTGTTAACTCAATGAGCAAGGGAGGTGGCATCTGAGATTCACTGCTAGGCTTGTTGAGATACTCGAGAGCAGTGACAAACTTCAGGAATGTAGAGACTTCTTCTGTCACAAGGATGGCACAAGCTAGTGCAAAACCACCCTTGGAAGAAGGTGAACCCCTATTTCAACCCCCATTGCTAGTTGGTTTGGCCCCCATCGTCTGCTTCATAGGAGGATGTGAGCTCCCCACAAATGAGACAAAAGGCATGGAGGAAGAGGAGAAAATTGTGGTAGACACCACCAAGGTATTCAACATGTCCACGAGCTTTTGAAATGGTGGGATATCTGGAAGAGACATCAAAAGGGGTGGCTCAATTGAAGGAGCAATAAACACCTACACCCTTTTCGAGTGAGGATTGCTTATTCTTGCGGTGGCAGCCAGAAGCAAGATGGAAGTTGAAGGAATTGAAGCAAAGGGGACGAGAGAGGACGATACAACAAAAGGTGCTAGAGAAAAAAATATTGACTCTCCTTCCTTCCTCTGCAAGGCGACTTGTTGAGCAGCCAATGCCTTTCTCTAACACTTGTGCTCATGCACGAGGCAATTCATGTGGCTCTGGGAGCTAGAGGCTAGAAGTTGAGATAGAAGGGAAGACTCCTGTTCGACCCCTAGAGTATCCATCATGGTAATTTTTGATGGAGGGAGAGACTCTTGGACAAGAATAGGAGGGAGAGGTTGAGAGGATGATGGAACAATAGCGAGGGGAGCCAACTCTAACGCCTAAATGGCACACCTCTTCCCATTCACTGCCTTAGAGGCAAGCGTAGTAGGAGGTTGCAGAGGCCAAGACAGAGAGGAATCCCCATAGGGAACCTTCCCCTTACCATACCGAACGGGCTGAGGCATCGTGGGTAAGACAAGAAGTTTGAAAACTAGACACTTAGGCTTTTGCCAAGCGGGCACCATCGGGCTCTCTAGCAAACACCTAGGAGTAGAGGATGATGGAACCACAATAGGGTGAGAGGAAGCGACAAATGAGACAATAGAAGAGGAGTAAGAAGAACCTTGAGCACACTTATCTTCCTCCCTTCTCCAAGCCAAGGAATTTTCATGCTTCGCCTTGAGGCAAGTATGCAAAATAGCATAGGGAGAAGGAGGGTATCTCATCTTAGGCGTTATGCTCCCACTCTTGTACTTCACATAGGTTTGGTACAAGAGATCCATCCTAGGAGGAAGAGGACCTACGGGAGTAGGCCAAAATGATCTAGCGAGTAGCCACCATGCGCAATTGGTGGCTTATAGCCAGTGTCATGGACTACATGCACTATACCCTCATGGAATAATTTCAAAAACTTATGAACCATCGAGGGAACTACATTCATAGTGACTAACTAGGGGATACCTAGTTTCACTCTAAAGAGCTTAGACCCCTGGATTAAGTCAAAAAGTGCACTTACAGATTTAGCTCCAACCTAGATTGACAAGGTGATCCAACCGATGGGAGGAATAAAAAGCCCATCACGTGTACGGATGGTACTCCTAGATTCGTCATACCCATATTTGTGTAAGAAGTTAATCAACATAATCTACTTAGTGATGGCATTCACCTGATAGATAGGGTCAACAAAAACACCCGTTATGGTGTTTCCATTGATTCATGTGGGGATGTATAATAAAGATAGTTCTTTATTGTAATTTGTCAAAAATTCCTACGAGGTGAAGGTTATTCTAGGGGATTCTCTTATAGGTTGCGCAAATGGGATGGGCAGATATAAAAAGGAGGCCATTTCTTCATACACTAAACAAAACTTTCACAAAGCCCCTAAGGGTTTTGTAACTAGACAATGACCCGCCTAAGGTTTCATTTCACAATGCTTATGGAACCTTCCAACTATGCCACTAGGGATTGTAGATTGGGTTGCAAGGCTAGGTGCCTTGCAACACTCACAACCACAACACTCCTAGGATATGAGGAAAGGATCTTTTAGCACTGCTAAACGGAACCAAAATGGTTCACGTCCAGTTCACCAAAATGTAGAGGAGGGGGACCAGCCAGACAAAGGCTCCAAGTCACTGAGAACCGAGAGTTGAAGGTTACCCTAGTCTACCTCAGAATGGATAAGAGTTCTTAGGGAAAGGATAGCGAATGAAGAGTACTCTCAAGTGCTTATATCACTCTACTAACCTGAGAGTTTTGATGGGGCTAAATGAGTAGGCTTTTGGAACCCGAACTGTACCTCAGACAACTCTCTACCAAAGGATAACAACGTAGGTTAGGGATGACAGTGCGGCATGTTGGTGTCTCATTGGAGTGTTGGTGTCCGTACAACCAAAAAGTATAAAGGCATAGTAAAAGGCACAAAAACTTACTAACTACTTAGTGGTTGAGGTCTAAAATACTAACTGAAATGATAATAAATAGAATAAGCAAAGTAACTAGAATGATGATGTAGAAGAGACAAGGATGAAGGTGATGAATGTTAACTCACGAGGAGTCTGGTTTGCTAGCAAGCTCCACACAAACATATACCTACACACAACCAAGAGAAGAAAACTGTTGGGGTTATATAGGGGTTTTCCACAGTCAAATCCCCGCTTTGGTGTTTCCACCTCCATGGACAGCCATAAAAGCCACGAGATAGAAAATATGATAAAGAGAATAATAGAAAAGATACCAATCAATAACAATAACACTATGCTATGTAAATCAAGTGACAATGCTATGGAAATGGAGAAATGAAACAATATCACTTTCTCAATCAAGGTGTCACCAAGCATGTAGAGGAGGAAGCAAGCCTGGTAAGGTCTACGCTGCTGCAACAACGAAGAAGCAGTCCCATACGACACAAAGTTATAGCTCCAATGGTGGCAAAAGTGCAAAACAAAGTAGAGAAGATGTGTGGAAGCTCAAGAATTGTCAAGAAAGATCAAGCTAGCATGTGAAATTATGAAGAAGATGGAACGAGAATGAGAGATATGCATTTGAAGAAGAATTGGGAGGGAAAGAGTCATTCTTAGGTCGGTAAGAAGGCGCAGAGTCGTTATGCTTCGTCGCTAATGGAGAACCTAACGTCTCTACGGATTCTAGAGGTAGGAACTTATCAAGGATGACAATCCAATGTATAGACATCTGCACGTCGTGTGTGCATCCCCATCAGAAATTCCACCACCAACACATAAAACAAGCATCATGTGGACATTGTATGGAATGAGGATGTGGATTTACCTAATCAATTTTAGTTCTTTAAGGTGGAGGGTGTAAAAGGGGAATTTGCAAGAGGGGTGCAAATTCGCTCCTATACACACATAACAACATGCACATAACACCACTAGACCCCTGGGACCATAAGGGACAACTTTTTTTTACATGGTTTTCCCATAAGAGGCCTCAAAACAAATAAAAAATATCATGTCTTGAAATAGGGATACTTGACTAGGTTTTCAAGGGTTCTGAAGACTAAAACAATTGAAACAAGAAATATACAAGGAATACAAATTATTCATCAATGGTATAAGGCTTAGAAAACCACTAGCTAATTATGGTAGAGAGGGTTAACATTATGTTTTTCATATGGGAACGAGGCCACCCAAACACAAGATGAGGCCGCCCAAACAAAGAGACAAAATTTTGAGCTTTTAAAGCTTGCAAAACCAGGGTGCCCAAACATGCAACCAGGTCGCCCAAATTTACCAAGCCACCCAATTGGTCTTACAAACATTTCTGGTCAATCTAAGATCAATTCAGTGTAAGACAAAGTCGCCTAGATATAATACCAAGCCACCCAACTGTGAATTGTGACCACTAAATTCATTTTAAACCCAAAATAAATGTTCCTAAGTTAATTTTAGCTTTCCAAGACATATATACATCATAATATGAGTATGATTGTGCCTGACACCAACATTGAGACACATAATTAGGGCTAAAACACAAACATTTATAAATCTTATAATTATTCTCAATGAGAGGTCCATTAATATTAATATTACAATTTGAATGAAAGGAAAGCATCTAAATACATGAAATAAACTTGGTAGAACATGGTACCGCAATTTTGCTTGATCCATGAACCTCCAATCCCCAACAATGGTTATCACACCACCCGACCTTATGGAATCAAACAATCCACTCCCACTATGCTAAGAGACAACCATAGGGGCCACAAACAAAACACTCACACCAAACACATGGGAGGATGGCTTACACACATTCCATACACAAAGAAAGCACTCCACATACACATCATATAAAACACTCATCCAAACACAAGATGGATCAAATACAAGACTTCATTGGGTAAACTCACCAATTTCACATCACAATTTGTATTGGACCAACTCACCAATGCCATATAAGAAATATTCCTTGGGAAAAATCACTAAGGGTATAACACAAGCACATGAAAGGGAATACACCATCCTTTCGGTACTACTTAACTACACTAGGGTTAGATATTAAAGATAAGAGAGGGAATGCCATCATAGACACTCGCGTGGGATGCAACACAGAACCAAGTATCCTCTCATACAAACAAGGGTACTTGATCTTACAATTCTTACGCTCACTAAGCATCGTGTCTTCCTCCATCATCCTTAGCTTGTACAAACACTCAATGCATGAGAGGGATATCCATTATCTTGGTTAATTAATTATACATATTTCATTAGTTTTAACTTATTAATCCAAACTCCCCACAACGTTACACACCACTTTGGATCAAGTTCATGTGGGGAGCCATTCCCATAACTCTCTCTAATACCTACACCCTGAGCTCATCACATTCTCCAACGAATGTGGCATGAAAAATAATGCACAAAATTCATTTTCATAGAAATTTTCTAAGTTTCCACAATCATTACTACAATAATTTACAAAGGAAACTTTCATTAAAACATTCAAACTCATCACATTTCCTTCAAAATGTTCAAATTTTCACATTTTTCCAATACATTAAAACTAGGAAATTTTCTCAAAACCCCATTAAAATCTTCTTCAAAATTTATTTTTTAAATTTCAAAAATCTAAAAATACCTTTTTGCTATAAATATGTCCAACAATACACTTTTCAAGTCAATTTCATATTTCACATATTTATCAAAAATTTGGTCATTATAACCCCATACAATTGAAATTTCTCAAATTTTTAATAAAATAATAAATTGAGCATGCAATTTCACAAAACGAATTGCGCTGAGAGATGTCTACACTCCCCCAATCCTATTCCAATATTCAAATTTAAAATAAATTAGCTAAATATAACAAGAAAAATATCTCAAACACAATCAAATTTTGGAATGAAGAGCATGCCACACATGTCAAATGAGAGCTCACAAGGATGACAAGTACAATCCCCTACCAGTTCCTAACCCAACACCTCATCGAATTCTTCCACCAAATGCATTCCCTATCAACAAATCAATTTTCCACCCAAAAGAAGGTTTTTCTCTCTCAAATTTTCTTCTCAAAATAAAAATTACATCATAAAATACACCCCTTTTTCCCTATTTACCCTTTTTGAATTTTCAATTAAAGATAAATATAAATTTATTTTTCATTTACTTAATTCCCATTTTCCTCAAAACCCAAAAAGACACATCAATCATTTTTTAAATAACCTATATCATTTAAATTTGTGATTTAAATCCACATAAACATATATTATTTTCAATTTATAGAATTCAAAATTTGAATAGGATATTTAAATCAAACATAACCCATAATTCCCAACCCATTGAATTTTGCAAATAAATAAATAACACTTAACTTCATTTCCATTTTTCATTCTATTTTTCCCTTTTCTCCAAACACAAAAAATATTTTAATAATCAATATAAAAATCATATTAAATTCCTAATATTTCATTTGCAAAAAACATAGAATTTTTAAACCATCAATCAAATCAAACATTCACTGGTTGTTCACGACATAGACAAAATCCAAAACCACCTCCAATTTGGATCCATATTCAAATAAGTTCAAATATGACACATACCATACTTGATTTGAGTACAATAAGTGAATGGATAAGAAGGACCAAGGTGACATCTCTGAATTAAATCAATATTGGGGAATAACTTAGACCTGTGTAGCCAGGTGGAGAAACAACCTTGTACTTGTAACCATTCAATGCACGCCAAGGGTACTTGCTCAATGTATATATAGCCAAAACACGACATAATCACCCAACAAGGTTCAATACCATAAAGTATTTTCAAATAACATCTATTATATATCATGTTATATAAATCATTCCTTCTGAACATCAATAATTAGGATCATATTTAACCACAACATGTATAACACACATCATTGACTTGAAGCATAATGATAAACCAAACATGTAAATATATAAAATGTCAAAAATCGACATGTTGAACCTCATCTAGAACATGCAGTGGCTCATACACACCATTCAGAACCATAAAAATAATCACCACAACAGTCATTCAAGAAAACAATATAGTTGAAACACTAGTCTCACATTAACAAGATGCAAATGGGGGGGACACTACATGGTAAAAGGAAGCAAAAATTAAATTGAACTTGGAGATGGTAAAGCTAGTAATAATTTGTGTAAAGGAGGAAAGAGAAGTAAAGACTCCACTGCAAAGGAGCTTATCACTAAAATTACATTGGAAAGAGGAGTTCAATATATAGAAGATTCACCAGGTTTTATGTGGAATTCCTTGTTTCTTTAAAAATACTGATTACTATTCAAAAATAAAAAAAATATTTGAGAAGACTTACAAACTTGGGAGAAGAATTGAGATTTATTTTTTCAAATTTCTCATCAAACAAGTATATTTTTCTAGCTAACTAGAAATTTTGGTTTTATTGTTTGCATTCTTATATGGAGAAAATCAATAATTTATATCAAGAGAATGGATAGACATTTTATGCATGAAAGTTCTTTGAATCTTGTAGAAATAGATGGGTTAATCAATATGAAACTTGTCTTTGGGAAAAAAATACTTGGAATCATAATAAAAAAAGAAAAAGTGGGGTAGATAGGGTTGCTTTTAAGATTTTCTTTCCTTTATCGCAATCAAGTTCAAACTATGCCATTTTGAATTTGAATAGATAGCAAAGCTTTTGTTTGTTGCTTTATATATTCATATTTTTTATGCATTTTGAAAAATGAATATCATTTCTTCAATATCTCTAGATAAGTACCATTGAATTCTCTTCCATATTTTATCCCATTATTTTAGACATGCTTATAAAAAAATAGATCAAGGTTTAGATGTACACAAATTTAATGTTAATGGAAATTGTCCTACTTGGTCTTAGGATCAAGAGGACAGCATGAAAAGATCTTGTGATCTTGTCTCCTTGAATTAAGTGGGCCTATAACCCTTATCAATTTTCCTATAAGCTAGTCTCTAATATTGAATGTTGTTATGTTTTGAGATTGAGAAAATTATTTGTCTCTTTATTTTACTTTTTCAAGTAATTACTTTATATTTAATATATTATAGTGTTTTATGTGATTTGAAATTCTTTGTGAATTTTTGAATAAATTAGTGATATGTAAGGGATCTTGATGAGGTGTAGAATATTTTAACACAAGTGTATCTTTATTATCTAATAAGGTTGTGGTAAAGAATTTCTTCATAGAGCTTTGTTTGCATTATAACATCTTTCAAGAAAAAAACTATGATCTTGTTGGTATATTGTAGAAAAAGTAATAGTTTTTCAAGAGGAATGTCCATTTGTTATAGAAAGTTGAAGTGTTTGTTATGCATCAAATTATTTCACACATGAGTCATTTAAAAAAAATGTAAATCCACACCAAAATTCTCAATGAATACAATCATATGAATAATGTTATAAATGCAAACAATTTAATTTGAATCTTAAAACTCTTCATCTAGTCATTTAGAATTGAGATATTTCCTTGATTCATCGTTTGAGATGTGTTCTTAGATCTTATTCAAGTCATTTGAAAAATAAGTGATGAAATATTTGAAAAAATTATTGGGAACAAATACTTGAATATTAAGAATGATTTTAAAATATAATTTGTTTCTATCTTTAACTTTTGCATAGAATTTTTTTCTTATAATTAAATTCTCTCTATATTATTTTCTTTTTTCTTTTTTTAATAAAGGTTATAGTAGGTCTATTTATATCCCTTATAATGAATTAGTTATAGACTAAGTTTAACATCTTGATTACAAATGTACATATGATAAAAATATTTGGAAAGATGGTGAACTCTTAGATGAGGATCTTGCTAATTATGTTCCATAAGACACTGACCACTTCTATATATATATTCTTTTCACTGATCTTTTTGCATTTTAGTCTTTCATTTATGTTTTTTTTTTCATTCTTTTTTATTCTCATTTCAACTTCTATATTATAATTTATGATTCATTTATCTATTTAGATAATCTTTCTTATGTTACCTTTCATACCCATGACTTCTTATAATTTGTGTTTTGCTCCTATACTTCTTTATGTTTTCTTTTTCACTTTTATATTCTTCGATTCTCCTATGTTCACTTAAGTAATATTCTTATCACCTAGATTTTCCACTTGTTCTTTTATGATCTTATGACTCACTATATTTCTTATGCATATATTTGTCATGATTTATATTTACCCATCATATGCTTATATCTAGGTTATGATTCCATGTTTATCACTTTACATTTATTTTTATCAATGTGACTACTTTTCATGTTTATGCTTCCAGGCCTTATGATTACTATAATTCCTATTTTTATGATCACACATTTGAGACCCTTATCATGACCTTATATTATATATAATTGATACTTTTATGAGATTCATCTTATCATTTGGCCCAATTTTGGGGCAATGATATTTGTATATGATTCCATTCTTATATCCTATATATTTATGCTCACATACTTAACTTTTAATAGTTACATATTTGATATGCTTACATGACCCTCATCTAGCCTTAAGACCATATTTCCTTTATGGTTTTCCTATATTGGAGACAACATTATACCTTGATTATTATTTTGGGTCAATGCAAGATCATGGGGGTCCAAACTAGACCCTTAAGTGACAATAAAAATTCAAAAAAATAGAGTTAGACAACTTGACATAAAAATTTGAATTTAGGTTATTAACAAAACTTTAAAAATATGTAAGAACAAGATTTGTAGAAAATTGAATGTAGTTTTTTAGATACTAGTCCCTTTTTGGAAAAAAGTAAATCTATTTGGTGAAAATTTAAAATTTCAATACAGTACTACTAAATTTTTAAGAAGAAAAGAAAAAACAGGTGTACATCTGACCAACTTAAGTACAAGAGTTTTTTTTGAGACTTTCAATAGAATTAGAGGACACATTCCTAGATGTGCTACATTTTTTTTGTAATTTTTTTTGCAAGTAAATAATTAGTTATGAGTTTTTTATTAGAAATTATTAAAAATATTAAAAATTATTTATCTGACCACCATAACTTGGTCAAAATTTTATGAAATTCAATCTGTTTGTTTATCCTATAGTGTGGGAAGCATAGGATGTTTCACATATTTCAAATTCAAAGAATGTGAAATCGTTTGAGAATTATAGATGATTTTCAATCAGCCTATCAATTAGGACTTTAGTCATAATGCGTATTGTTTTAATTTCTTAATGAAGTACTTGGTACAAAGAATATAGTGTGGTTGAGCGATATTTTAGTTGCCATACAAATCTGGGACCACTCTAGAAGGTTGGGAAATGCAAATAATCAAAATTCTGCTTTGTGGGGTTTCTTTAAAAACTTTCAAGAAAACATGCAAGCAAGAGAAAGGATTCCCAAAAGTGTTGTTGAAAAGTACAAAAATGATATTATCTTCATGGTTAACAAAGATTGTTGTATTATGGAAGTTGTTGAACCAAGGACAATATGGATTCCTAAAATGGGATATGAGGTTGCAGAGGACGTGATTACTGGTCTAGTAAAATATATGTTGATTATGCCTAGAGATCCTAAAGAAGGAAGATATGGAATAGATGAAGAAAAATCCAATGCAGTATATATGGAGCAAAATCAAAAGGAGATCACAAAGAATGTGGAAAAGATGAAGGCACAAGTAGTAGAGATGATAGGTCTACCAAAGGACCTTGTGGAGAAATCCAAAAGCATATCCACTCCTCTGGAAGGTGTCACCAGTACTAGTAGGTCAAGTAGGTCCTCTACCCCCTCTCTTGTTGATCCTAAGTCCTCCGAGACTAAATCTGTTGTTGGAGAGCTAAGAGGAAAGAGCCAACTAGTGTCCTTGTGAAAGAACAAAATTCTCCATAGAGGAGAAGGAAAGAAAAAGCCATAAGAGAAAGGTATGTTGGGTATAAGGATGATGAAATGCAGAAGGAGGATGTACAAGAAGAGAAAAAATCACCACTTTCAGACATAGAGAAATATGTAGAGAAAAAAGAAGAAGTTGCACAAGACAACTTGGAGAATTCAAAGGCACAAAACACTGAAGACATGACTCCTCCAAAAGATAAAGTAAAATCAATTGAAGAAGAGAATAATTATGAGGAAGAGTTTGGTAGAGTAGATAGGGATAAGAGTAGCATAAAATTTGAATAAAGCATTGGTGACAAGGAAAAGGATGATGAGAAGAAGGAAGGATAAAGTGAAAAAATGGTTGGTGAATCCACCAAAGCTTCTGGAGATTCCTTAAAAGATTTATTAGATATGCAACTGCAGTTCCAATTGGTGGTATCTGAACAACTGTTGTAGCTACCTATGCAACAGGGACAAGTGGGCATGAGTAAGATTTATCCTCTACAAAAACTGCAACTTGGTGATGTTTTTCATTCCTTTGCAAGGAAGGAGATATTAAAATCTCTCCAAAATATTGTAGAGTTAATTGAAGAAGTAGTGAAGGTGTTACAAGAAGGTATTCCCAGTGCAATAATTGATGAATTCCTATCTAGTGTACAAAAATTGAAGTTGATGCTAGATTCTTTCAAAGACTATTTTAGTGGTTTGGAAGAGAGGCTGGAAAAAGAGATGAAAAAGAAGGTCAATGATAGGAGATTGATCAAAATATCTGACAAGTGCACATGGAAAACTACAAGAAATTTTGAAAAATGTGCATAAGTGTTTGGATGAAGTAAGGAATTTGTTTCAATTTTGTTTGAAATGGCCTAGTTCTACAAAAAGCATAAAAGGATGAAATGGAATCCATTGAGTCATAAATTGATCAGGCCTCCAGAGCATATGATCTAATAAATGATGTGGATGGTACTACATGGATAGAAATAGATAATATTCCTGGACGGTTTTTCCATCTACAAGAGTAAAATGAGAAGATAATAGTGCATTACAGTCAACTTAGAGATCTGGTAAGTGCAAGGCTTGCCCCCTTGATTGTTGTATTAACAAGTGCATAAATTTTGGCACAAAATAATCTGGTACTCATTTCACAAAATGAAGGAGAAGACCTCCTTATACAATTTAAGAACCAATGTTGCATGCTTTCCTTCACACAAAAGGATTGGGATGTTGGGAAGAAGGATTGGGAGGGACACCTTGCAAAATTGAAGGTGTCTTACAAAAGTAATTTTCCTTCTTCTAGTTGATTGTGTACATTTTTATTTATTTATGCAGTTTTAGATTTCTTTGTACATATGCGGATGTATTAGAGAATGTTGTAGTACATTTTTTTATCATTTTTGGATAACATTGTAAGGGTGAGTTATTCTCATATACATACATGAATATTTGCAAAAAAGGAGAAAAAATCGAGATAGTTTGAAAAGCTTGTTATTGAGAGCCCTTTGCCCTTGATGTCAAAGGGGGGGTAGTTTGAGAGTTTTTGAAGGATGTATTTGCATGAATGACAAAGGGGGAGATTGTTGGAAGTTTTTTTTTTTTCATTGAGAAGATTGGTGGATGTATGACAAATGATGTTACTATGGTGTTGTCATTGATATCGACATTGTAGTGATGTCAACATTGTTGTGATGTTTACATTGATGTATAGATAATTTCTGATTAGAATGATTGAATTTAGTGATGGAAATGCATTATATAGATGTAGTTTGTTGGTCCGAAATAGGTCAAATGTTTGTAGAATTTCCTAAGTCCCAAAGTATAATTTTTAATGTACAGAGAACATGTTTTGAGGTCTGCATTACTTTGTTATGAAGAATCTGGTTGTGTGGTTCTAAGGTGATTTTGGTACATGTTGTAGGAATTTGAATCCAAGGTTTCACATCTTGAAGTCATCCACAGTTGAAGTTAGAGTTGACAGAGTATCCCTCTGGATATGACATAATTACAATGACAGAGTACCTAATTGGAATCATCTGCATTCCACTGCAGATGATTATTATGCTATACAATTTTGAGGGAGTATTTATAGATGTAAGATGTGTCTTTGTTCCATGTGGCAAGATCTTTTGAGGTACGCGTGTCGAAATGTGGATGAACAATTGGGTCATTCCATTGTTCTTCACCAGTAGTTCCAACCTAAAGGGTTTGAGGTCATGCAAAATTAAAGGATGTTTGCATCAGACTTATGAGAGTAATTATATGTCATGTTGACCTATTTTGATGTGTTACATGTTTTGGTTTATTCTACGAGACGTGTATGGTAGGATCTTGAGCTGACTAAGAATGAGGATGCACGATACATCTAATTAGGCTGACCTAATTGATGTTGTAAGTGTTTACAAATATAATGCATATAAATATAAGTTCATTTCAGTGTTGAAGGAGTGTTGTGATGATAATTGTGTGAGTGATGCAAATATGACAAGGTGTGATGTGAATTGGTGTAGGAGCACATGGGTGAATGAGCAATCAACACCAACCAAAAAAATAAAAATTGTTGATTTGTTTTCTATAGTTTTGGTTTTGTTTGGTTTCTTCCTTTGCAATGCCTAAACCTCCTAAATTATTCTTCACTTTGACACTTAGAGGAATTTTATCTCATGAAATGTGGTGATCAAATCTTTTAAGCGAATGCAATTCCTTGTAGATATGTATGCAGATTGTGAATCATAGACCAAGTACCTAAACCATTCTCCTAATGCCACATACAATGACAATTATTGGATACGACCAAAATCGATTTGTCAAAGAAGTCTCAAATCCAAATAAAAGACTTATTGACCAATTTATTATGCATCTGGTAAATAACACCATAATATGGAATCTTGAATTGGATGTTATTAATTTGTTTGTTTTTCTTTCAAAGAAAGACAAGGGGGCATGGGTTAGAGAGCGAAGAAAGGTTGATAGTTTTTGGGAAAGAATAAATAGGCCAAGACAAGAAAAACCAAGAGGTGTCAAACAACAAGGGAGTGTGGCACAACTAGGAAACACGGGTGAGAAGGTGAAGAAAAGTCTGATAGGCTAGTAGAGGTTGATTGTCTTGTGAGAGAAAGCTAAGTGAAGACCAAAGAACAAGAGCCAGGAAAAAAAAAGTCTATGCGTAACCATGAAGAGGAGAAGCGCATATGTGTAGAGTCGATCAAGTGAAGTAAATTTAAAAGTCGTGGAAGTCAAGTAAAGAACAAGAGGTTGTGTTTTTTTGTAAGGAAATACAACAATTTTTATTTTGAGCATAGGGAAAGAAGGTTGCATAACAGTAGGCGATGAGAGTATAGTCCAAGAGGTCGTTGTCCAAGAGAGGAACCAATTTAATTTTTTGTTGATTGATTTTGAGTGTAGAATCAAGTGAATTTTTATTTATTTGTTGATAAAAAAAATGTTAGATAGTGAACAACAATTGTATCAGTTCAATGGGGATATATAATGAATGCATATTTTAATTTGAAGCAAGTTGTCATAATATTTGAAAGGAATGAGTTTTTAGCTGGGTTTCATGATTTAATTTTTAATTTGATTCATTGGTTGATAGGAAAAGTTGTCAAATCAATTATATAACAAAGGTTTGTGACCTGTTGTGTCAATTGGTATCATACCAAATGATCTTGAGCATAAAGAGGATCCTCCAGGACTTGTGGGAAGTGAATAACGGTTGTTGAGAGCTCAATAGGATTGTTGTGGGTGTGTGCGAATAATTGAGAGCTTAGAAGGACAAGTCGTTGATTGAAATAGATGTCGCCATTAAGAGGAAGACCCAAATTAGAGGTAGTGTTGGAATGATTTTGATACATGATAAGAGATGATATCATAAACAATATCATAAATGAGGTGAGATTAGTTGTTGGTAATGCAAGAGATCTTGAGAATGGGTAAGAAAGCGAAGAGGAAGAGAAAGGAGGAGGAGAAGAAGAATGGTTGGAGGATGTCAGAGAAGAAATGTTTTTGAGAGCTCTTTCAAGAATAATAAAAAGCAGTAAAATGGATGTGACAAATGTTTTTGGAACATTAAATCCAGAAGATCTAATTGATTGGATAGGAGAGCTGGAAGAATACGTTGAGATGGAGGAAATTAGAGACCTACAATGGGTAAAGTTATCCCAAACAAAATTGAACTTTAGGGCATGTTGTATTATGGTGGAAAGGGTTGTAGAAAGAGTGGGAAAGGTATGGATATCCCTAGATAACAAGGTGGAACCAAATGGTGACGAGATTGAAGAAAAAATTTATACTTGGAGATTATGAGATGGATTTATTCAAGAAGTTGTAAAATTTGAAGCAAAAAGATACGAGTGTAAAATATTACATGGAGGAGTTTTATAAGCTGGCTATTCAATTTGGAAGGCATGAAATCGATAGGGAGAAGGTAGCTAGGTATGTTAATGACATACAATTTAAAATTTAGGATGAAATGGGTATGTTGAAAATTACAATAGTGGGGGAAGCATACCAATATGCATTAAAGGTTAAGGAGAAATTAATAAGAAGGTAAATAAGCAATTCCAAAAGTTGAGGAATATTTGCAACTGAAAAGGGACAAGTGAGCAACAATAAAGGGAAGAAGATTGAAGAAGAATTCAAGCCCAAATAGAGTAAAGAGGTGGGCCAAAACACAAAAGAAAAAGATATGTCAGTGAGAGGATGTGGTCACAACAATAGAGGGTTTCCAAGTAGATGTTACCAATGTGGAGAAGTTGGTCACCATACGTACGAGTGTCCTCAAATACAAGAAGACAACAAAAAGAGTGCAATGAGGAACCACTTGGCACAAGAGGATGAGGAAGGTGATGCATCCCCAAGAGGAGAGTGTTGGTGAACCCAAAGGTGGTGGAGGAGGAACCATCCCAAAGAAGGAGTCTCTTTCGAAATGTGTGCAAGATTGGAGGTAAGTGCTAAAAAGTTATAGTAGATAGTGGCAGTACAAACAACCTAGTTTTAGAGGAGATGGTAGAAAAGCTATGTTTGAAAAGGTGCAAGCATCCTTATCCATACAAATTTTCTTGGTTACATAAGGAACATGAGATGACTGTGAGTGAGTAGTGTTTAGTCAATTTTTTAGATTGGCTCTTATAGAGATGAGGTGTTGTGTGATGTGATGCCTATGACTACTTGTCATGTGTTGTTGGGTAGGCCATGATAGTTTTATAGGGAGGCCATCTATGATGGTAGGAAGAATGTGTATACCATTCGGAAATATGGAAAAAAGTATATGTTGAATTCTCTGAAGGAGAAGGAGAAGCAAATGAAATAATCTAGCTCTATTATTTGTTGAAATGTGAAGAAGCAACAAATAGAGGAAGAGAAATAGAGTGAGTATAGTGATTTGCAGATATTTAAAGGGCAGATTTCAAGAGGAAAGGGTAAATTGGATTTTGATTTATTGCAGCAATACAATAAAGGAACAAAGAAAACTAGCCCAAAGTGATGTGGTGGTCACCAATGTGGACTTGTGATGAGAACTTGTTCAGAGAAATGAGATAATTCCAATGGAGATGGCTCGAGTGTTGAGGATGAGCTGAAGAGTAGAAGAAGGATGGCTCTTGCAAACAAGGAGCAACTATGGATTAGAAATAAATATGGGATTACCATCCTATGCACCTTATAATGTTCTTGAGTTTATCAAATCGAGGAACATTTCACTTACCTGGCATGTTTGGTGTAAGAGCACGTAGGTGAATAAGCAATTGACACCAACCAAAAAAATAAAAATTGTTGATTTATTTTTTGTAGTTTTGGTTTTGGTTTCTTCTTTTGTAGTGCCTAAACTTCTTAAATTATTTATCTTCACTTTGACACTTAGAGGAATATCATCTCATGAAATGTGGTGATCAAATATTTTAAGCTAATGTAATTCCTTGTAGATATGTTTATAGAGTGTGAATAATAGACTGGGTACCTAAACCATTTTCCTAATGTCACATACAATGTTGATTATTGGATATGAACAAAATGGATTTGTTGAAGAAGTATTAAAGCCAAATCAAAGACTTGTTGACCGATTTATTTTGCATTTGGTAAATAACACCATAATATATAATCTTGAATTGGATGTTATTAATATGTCTTTTCATCTTTCAAAGAAAGACTAGGGGGTGTGGATTAGAGAGGGGAGAAAGGCCAATAGTTTTTGGGAAAGAATAAATCAACCAAGACATGAAAAAACAAGAGGCATTTAACTACAAGGGAGTGTGGCATAGTTGTGAATAAGGGTGGGTAGGTGAATAAAAGGCCAATAGACTGGTAGAGGCTAATTGGCTTATGAAAGAAAGCCAAGTGAAGACCAAAGAAAAAGAGGTGGGAAAAAAAGTCTATGTGTAGCTATGAAAAGGAGGAGCACAGATGTGTAGAGTTGATTGAGTGGAGTAAATTTATGCTATGGAATTCAAGGAAAGAATAACAGACCATGTTTTTTTTTAAGGAAATACAACAATTTTTATTTGGAGCATAGGGAAAGAAGGTTGCATAATAGTAGGCGATGAAAGTAGACGAAGAGGTTGTTGTCTAAGAGAAGAACCAATTTAATTTTTTGTTGATTGATTTTGAATGTAGACTCAAGTGAGTTTGTATTTATTTTTTTGTAAATAAAATGTTAGACAACGAATAATAGTTGTATTAGTTCAATGGGGATATATAATGAATGCAAATTTTAATTTGAAGCAAGTTGTCATAGTATTTAAATAGAATAATTTTTTAGTTGGGTTTCATGATTTAATTTTTAATCTAATTCATCGATTGACAAACAAGGTTGTCAAATCAATTATATATCAGAGGTATATGGCCTATTGTGTCATGAATATAATGTGATAAAGTAGAGTATGATAGCTGTGAAGTTGAAGTGTGTTAGACCGGTTTATAGAGCTTAATTGGAACTGTCTTCAAAAAATTGTAGATGTATTGTATCAATTCAAATCTCTAGGTGTGAGCTACCTTATTATATATCCTAGCAGTGAGCCATTTCTTTTATTCTTTGGATAGTGAGTCCACTTGGTAGTGAGCCATTTTTTAATATATTAATAATCGGTTATAATATATCGTGAGCTAATCCTCACCATGCTTTTTTCCATTTTTAGGTTTTCCACATAAATTCAACGTTCTTGTGTTCTTTGATGTGATGCATTATTTCTATGTTACTTTGTATTACTAGAATTTTAATGTGATGCATTGAATGGATGATTAAAGTTGATGAAGTTAATAAATTTTAGTGAATACTGATTCACTCCCCCTCTTAGTATTCTAGGTGCTCACCACCTTAATGGATTTATTTATTTCCTTTATTTCTCTATTAGATACACATACTACACTCATCCATGATTCTAACACTATGCATATCTTCTATGTAGAGTGATAGTTGTGTGCTTGATCTTGAATGTAAAATACCTTTGAGAACTTTCTTCACATGATTTAATTGATGATAAATCTATTGTGGAGGATACCCATGATATACTTATCCCTTCTATTAATATGAATGATATGTTATTTGAAGGTACATACCATGGTTATTTAATAGTATGATGATAATTGTATGTGTCATGGCGATTCTACTATACATATGACATATGTTGTTGCATGTTCTATATTCCAGTCTAAGACTAAATTTGTTCCTACTTTCCATACCTTGGTTATATGATTGAGTCATCCCATAATTAGGAATGCAATCATGGGATGTAATACAAATGATCAATTTAAAAACCCCAACAAAATAATATCTTTTTGATTTGGTATGTTCTTTGGAAATACATAAGAATATCTTAGTAGACATAACAATGCACACAATTGTCTCATTCAATATTTATCCCAAAGAGTTAGATTCACTATTTCAACCAATACATCAAAGATATAAAATTTCCTCTATAGTCCATGTGTTACCACCTCCACATGGAATTAAGAAATATAAGGAATTATACTATAGTTAGGTATATAGAAATTAGAGTTAAAAGAGTGTTAGTGGATAATGGATCTAGAATGAACATTTGTAGAAAATATTTTCTAGATATGATCCAAGTTAACTTCTCTAATCTCCAAAAATATGAGATAACCACTAAAGGGTTGAAATTTCATATACAAAATACATTGTTAAATTACTTTTCCTATCACTTTAGACCCTTTTACCCTTAATGCCACTTTTCATTTGATTCCTAGAACCTTAATATAAACTAATCTTTTAGGGCATCCATGGACCCATGCAATTGGTGGTGTCCCATATACACTCCATCATCAACTCAAGTTTACCCATCCTATATAAAAGGTAGTGCGTAGTGAAAAATAACCATAACACATACCAATTTTTACAAATAGTCAAAAAAATAAAATATTGATCTCTCCAACACAACTAATCATACCTATGATATATCTAAAATATACCCCTAATTTCCCTAGGCATCATTTTGATCCAATTATAGTCTGGGCTCCCTCATATTTGAATAATTAAGTCATGAGAGATATAAACACTAAGATAAAAATCAAGCATATTCACCTTTTCCTACAGATCTTCATATACATGATAACCACCTTCAAAATCTCACCTAGATACCCATTCTAATAGAGGTGATACTTCTCATGGATCAAAAACTATCCTTCATTATAAATATAAATTACCTTCATTTTAATTGTCTCATCACTCTATCAAGGCCATGAATTTTTTTAAAAACTTGGCTACTTTGAACCAACAAGGTCTCAAAAAACCTATCCAAATTCCTAAAATAAAGAACAATAAGGGAATAGGCTATTCATGCATCATTAGTATTGACATAGACCTACCTTTGATTTATTCTAATTTGGTTTTATGGTGGTTGTATGGATACATTCCCTCCCCTTGTGATGTAGAGAAGGAAGGGAATCTTTCAACAAACACAATTTGGTCAAATACAAAAAAAAATTCCAATCATTAAACACTCATCTTGGTGTTCAACTCACCTTCCACCTTCAATTCCTTGTAGCATTCCAACTAGAAAAAATCGGGAATATATTTTAGATTAGTCCCTCAATCCACAAAATATTCACCTTTTCAGATACCCATTAGGACATATTCTAACATAACCCAAAATCTCATAGGGTCACTTTGGACCATCACCCCCAAAACTTTGTTGCTACGCTACAACTAGGCCTAATTAGCCCTATTTTACAAAGCATCAACTCTCTAAACACCTTACCAATCCAAAATTTCAATGGAAGGACCTCTCCTAAGTTAAAAAAGGTCAAAAACCACAATCCCTATCAAGAGAATCACTCACCAAGTCTCCAAATCATAAAACCCTCATTTTGCCTAATTTGAAGGGGTTTATTGAAACTGTGATCTCCAAGTCTTCTCTCTGAAAACCAATTCCACAAAAATATCAAATTATGCCTACACATGCTCAATCAACCTTCCCAAATCATTGTCCCAAAACATTTCAACCATTCCCAACCCTTAACCACCAAACTAGGCCAAAATTCAATGAAATGACATCTAGGGCATCACACCAAACCCTTCCATTTGCCTTCCCTCTCATGTAAACTTCACTAAAAAAAAACCTACCTCTAAGAGTTCCATTCCACCAAGTTTAATCAATTTCATCGGGCGGAATGGCCTTAATTTTCCATTTTATACCCTCAAAACCCCAATTGTTGAGTTACAAACCTGCCTACAAAAAATTAGCAATAAAAACCTTATTCCTTTATGAAATCAAGTCATTAGAAAACCAAAATGTTCTTAATACATGTATCCACAAGATTTAATGAATTTTAGAGCCTAAACAGTTAATATAAAATTGTACAATCAACTGTAACAACAAATTTTTAGGAAAATTACAACGAAAACAAGGTTTGCTTATTGATTTTCTTCAACTAATCACCAACACAACCTTTATGTCAAGTATCTACATTATTTTAAACCTTTACCCACTAAAACCAACCAAAACCAACCAAATCTAACTGATGTTTGAAATTCTAACCATTTTGATAAATAGGGGAAAAAACAAGTTTTGAAGGGACCTCGAAACCCTTTTTACAAAAGATACAAAATGCTACCAAAAAGGATATTCAGAGCCAACAACCAGTAGCATACCAACAGCCAAAAAATGCCCCATGATGGGTGTTAAACGGAAATAAAGCAAGCAACAACCACCAACACTCAACAACCAAAAAATAGAAAAACAAAACCTAACCTACACCCAACAAAAACAAAAAGCAACAAAGAAACAAACTAATTTAGGCCACTAAAAGTATTGGCCATCTCCATCTACTGGTTCTTATGTTTTTCAACCATCTCCAGCAGTTCCTTTTTCTTAGCATCAAAGGTTTTCTTCCACTCAGTCGAACCTCGAATCACAGGGCCTTGATCATCATCCTTAGGAGTCTTCTTACCTTTACCTTTTGCTGCACATTCTTTCTCCATAATTT
This sequence comes from Sequoiadendron giganteum, assembly GCA_007115665.2. Lineage (NCBI taxonomy): Eukaryota > Viridiplantae > Streptophyta > Pinopsida > Cupressales > Cupressaceae > Sequoiadendron > Sequoiadendron giganteum. The sequence goes on along the minus strand of CM021100.1, from coordinate 913,006,158 downwards.
TAGAAGAAGTAAATGTGATCTTCTCTAAGCTCGTTGATTTTCTTGAACATGACTTCCAAAGACTCCAATTTTTTCTTCACAAAATGTGACAAGCCTATACAATCTCTTTGATATCCTCATTTATTCCAACACTTTGGCTTCCAGAGCAACAAATATTTCTTCACAAAGAGATTTAAAATCATGGCAGGACCCTTCAAGATCTACCATCCTATCAATAAGGATGTCTGACACCACACTTTTTGGGACATTCTTAAGATTCTCCTTTAAACCTCTGATTTTAATGTTGATCTTATTAAATTCCTGCAAAGACCATTTGACTAACTTAAAAGTACCCATGGCCCCAGCTCTGGCCATGTCCAACAGATTAAACATGGAGGTCGTATCATCATCCAAATAAGAGAAATCCTCGGAGAGAGGATCCACCTTCCAAGGCTTCTAGTTAGCTTCTTTCTTTTTCGCATCCTCCTCCTCCTGACACCTTTTCTCCTTAACCTCCTCCACCTTATGAAAATCCTACAAAGGGGAATCCACAATGGTCACCGCCTGAACACCAACATTATTGACCTCACCAGCCTCCTTGGGATCCTTAGACTCTAGGGCCTTGCTCCTCAGATTAGCAATGCACATCAAAATCTTCCTCGGTTTTCCAACACCCACTTCTTTAACCTATGAGCCCACCTCACCACCAACACTAAGAACATCTTTACCACCAATCACTTCCACAGACATGGGAGAGGGATCATCCGACCCCACATCCATATCATCACTCTTAGAAAGGGAAAGCCTTTTCACTGGTCTATTTTTATTAGCACTAGCCACCTTGCTTTTCTTCGAAGACGTGGCCATGACTACAAGAGAGAGATCCTCTTCATCCTTGTTCCACTCCTCCTTCGAAGAGGAATCCTCCCCCATCAACCCAAACTCATCAGTTAAACTCTTATCCTTACCCTTGATGGCTACAACAGGGAGAAGGATCTTAATGTGTTCCATAATCAGAAAAATTAGCCCTTCATGGAGAATTGGGGCCTTTCCATTCTTAAGGTGCGCATACACCAAAACTTCAAGAGAAGATAATAGAAAAAATGGAAAAGAAATGAAAAGACCATGCCTGAAATGATTTAACAGAGTAAAATGATGGCCAAGAATGACCTTAAATCTCCCTTCCAAGGTCACATATCGCATCATCACCTCAGCCACACTCGCCCAAATATTCTTTAGGGAAGTTATCGTGTAGCCCCAGGTTTCCAGCTTGATTTAAGCTTTCCTCTCATCATCTTTAAAAAATCGAGTCATCGTCTCTTCATTGCTCTTCTTGTCCTTAAATATTTTACTTCCAATTGTCGGCAGACCAATAACCATAGAAATCAAATCCTCATTCACCTCCACTTCCAGGCTTTTAACCCTAACCTTCTGATTGTTCCAGAATAAAAAAAATTGCACTGAGGCATTAGGATCATGCCATGCAATCTCTCCAGGAAAGGAGTAAAATTCCCATGGCATAGAATATACCAGATTTTCTCCTTACATCATAAATCCCCACAAGAATGTGGCTTGATTCGGCTCCTTTCGCCACCCATGACAACCGACTCACAGCTCGTGGAAACCTTACAAATAGCGCATGATAAAAGGCCAGAATACAACAAGCCACTCACAAAGTGTGTGAAATGGAGGCAAGTACCATGCCATAAATGTTGCAACACTTTAGCCCATGTCATCATTCCACAATAAGCTCTTGGCTTCCTCGGGAAGGACCGCACCCTCCTCCCACAAACAAAATTCATTGAGTCTGACAACCACATTGGTAAAAAAATCTGCCAATGAGTTGCCTTCTCGATAAATGTGAGAGATGAGTCTCATCACAAGATTGCAACATCATTTTAGTATCCCTTATAAGTTGATCAACACTCCAGCTCGGAGATTGAGTGCCACACAGGTAATTAATAATATTCATGGAATCACCTTCCACCCATAACTTGGAGTAACCTTTGTTGATGACATACTTGACACTGATAAACGCAGCCTCCGCCTTCGTGCAATGATTGTTCTAAGTTCCCAATGGGAGTGGCATACTTGAACTTCTAACTATTGGACTTCTCCAATTTTGCATTTTTTGCAATTTTATATGACACCATTTAACTATATTTGCATAAATTGTAAATTTTACACAATGAACCCCCTAAAGACTCAAATCACAACTCCAATGGTCTATTATGACCTTATTTGAATGAAACTAACTCAAACTCCTAAAAGCCAACTTAAGACTCTATTTGCAAAATAGACTATCATGGTGCCCCTGCACCACCTTGACACTTTTATAAATGAAAAAGCTCTCATACTTATGGGTATATGATAACTTGTCTACATTTCATTATGATAAAGGCTTCCCACATGTCTTCAAGTTTTCTTCATATTTTAGGGAAGATGCTACTTCACTAGGCAATGATCTTGATACTTTATCTACCCAACCATTTATCAACTATTATAAAACTTACATTGGTATTATGGCTGACATAGAGAAGGACACACAAGACAAATAAAAATCCTATATATTAGAGATAGTCTACATAAATATGAATAATGTAGCATAACCATACTACTAAAAATTTGGTGGTATCTTTGCATGGTCATATCAAAACATCTCAAGCATTGATCTAATTTATATTAACACACAATGTTGTCCTAGAACCCAATACTAAACTAGTTAAGAAAAGATTAGGAAAATGCATCCTATGGTTGTCTTAATTTGGTTAAAAGGAACTCAAAATAATTCTAAAGGTCAACTTCATAAGACCATTTGACTATTCCCCTAAGATATCTAAGTTCCTATGGCTAAACCCAATGGTCATATTTGAATTTTCATTGATTTTAGAGACCTAAGGAAAGCTTCTCCTATAAATGATGTCCTCTATCCAACATCATTATGATTGCAGATTCAATTGTTGGACACAATATGTTATCTTTTATAAATCAATGGTAAATTTAAGAAAATAGCCTTGAAAATTTATAAACATTGGTTAATCTTGACTAAGTGTATTCATTTTCAAGGTGAATTCTTCCTTTATTTGAAAAAAAATTCGTAGTGAATCATAACAAATCCTAACTAAGAACATTACTTGACATGGTGAAACCTTTTTTTTTCAAACAAAAACTTGTAAACTTATACACACCACTATTTTTTTTTCTAGTGAATTATAGTCAATACTAAAAGTAAGATAATTTATTTGGAAAATTAGTATACTAGAAAATAAGATAGAAATTATCAATTCAATCGAAAAAAATTTGTATTAAATAAATTTATGTATTTAGCTTGCTTTTTGGATATTTTTTATATTGCAATTAAATTTGACCAAATGTTAGATTAACTTACAAATAAAATATCAATCAACCATTTATTAATAAAATATCAAATAATTTTTTAAAAAATGAACTCAAAAAACATTTTAAATTACACATACTTTAAGTAAAAATAGATGGTGGAAGATGAATACTTTTGATGTTGAGAACAACACAATCTCAAAAAAAATTACATATTTAAAATATTGATTAAATCTTTGTATATTATTTCACTAACTTAAAATCTTAATTCCAAATAAATTTTATGAAAAAAGATTATAAGGAATAAAGTAAGAATTAACTATTCTTAAAAATATGTTAAATAAATTAAAATAGCTCTAGAGTAAAAAAAACACTCTATGTCCTACTTATATACTAATGTGTTCATATATGTATAATAATAATTTAAGTAGATATTAAAATTTGATATTTGCATAAATATATAAACTATTAAACTATTATAAATTAAAATAATTTTCTAATAAAAAATAAAATAAATAATGTTTAAATAAAATATCTCTTAAAAAATTATATTTAATTCATTATAAATAGATATATTTTAATATTTATATTAATTTATTTAGGAATTAGTTATGTATTTAAGAGTTAATTTATTTATTTTAAATATATTCATTTAGATAAAGTTTGTACTCACAAACATCTATCTCTTATTTATTATATATATATATATACTTAGGAGTTAAATATCTTGGCATTAGGATTGGTAGACATCATTTCTTTGTTTATAAGCAACACTCAAACTAGGTTTATTATAGGAATATATATTTTGGAGAATCTCATAACTAGTTGGGAAGCTATGGAATGGACAAGATGCTCCAATCAAAATATTGGATTTTTCTTACCAGACTTTGAAAAGGCTTATGATAGAGTCGAATGTCCCTTTCTTATGATGACACTAGAAGATTTTGGATTCCCAAAAGGCTTTTTCTGAATGGTTGAAACTTAAATGAAATATGTTGTTACACAAATAGAGGTAAATGACTCATTTTTGGAAGAATTCTCTTTGCAAAGATCCATAAGGAAGGGGTGTCCACTAGCCCCTACGCTATTTGTAATTGCATTTGATGCAATATTCTATCTCTTGAGAGACTCAACTTGGATCCCCAAGGTAAAATGAATTTATCTCCCCAATGATGAACTCTTAAACATTCAATTTGCAGATGGCACAATCATATTTGTTAAGCTAGAAGAAGATGATTTTAATAATCTATTATAGAAACTAAACCTATTTTTTGTAGCATCTAGAGAAAAATTATTAGTAGAAAAATCCATAATCCTAAGTTGGGAAAAATACCCCTGAGTGGTTTGCAAATATAATTTTCACTAGGGAGGAACAAACAAAAAAATTAGATACTTGGGTATTCCCTTTGTTATGAACCCAAGTCTAAAATACATGTGTGAGTGGATAAAAGATAAAATTGAAAGGAAGTTAAATAATTGATACAAACAATATCTATCCTTGGCAAAAAGAATTCAAGTTTGTCAAAAAATTCGTTCATCCTATAATATATATTACTCTTTTGTGCGGTTATTCAGTAGCTATCAAATATATGAAATTCAAAAAAAAAATCACATTTTTTTATGGCCTGATGGTAAAGGAAAAAGAAAAAAACCATGCAATAAAATGGGAATGGTGTTGTCTAGATAAGTCTAAAGGAGGAATAGGATTGAAAGATTTACAAAAAAAAGGAACTTATCTTGCTGTCAAATATATCCTTAAAGCCTTAAAAGGGAATGAACCTTGTAAAATACTAGTAAGAAATAACATACAGTTAGTTGTATCAAGACAAGCTATGATGCAGTCAAGATCGGGAAGCCTTATCAAACTACCCAATCTTGTAGCCTTAACATGTCATCCAATCGATCTGCTAATTTTGTTTTGTCTAATTCTACTTGAACTTTGTTGGATGCCTTGGTTGGTGCTTTGATCAATCCTATTTCCTTTCATGCATTGTCATCTCCCATGCGTGATAGCTCTTTGCCCATGGTGGTTGTTATGGATCCGCTTATCTCTCCTCACTCAGTAGATGATTCTAATCCTTCCTGGTTTGTTGTGCTGAGAAAGAAGAAGGGACTCCCTCGATTTTTAGCTACTTCGTGGCCTCAAGTTAAGGGAGTCAATTTAGTCCCCTTTGATGTTGGTGTTTTCTAGTCCTCACCTATAGTTCGACAACTGTCTGTCAGTTGTTTTTGTGTGTGGTCTATCCTCTTTCCTAGTTCATTTTTGGTTTGAACTATGCTTATTTTTGGCCCTTTGGCCTCTTTGTGTAAATGGTACAACACCTTGTGAATGTTGCTTATCTTATCAAAAACATGTCATCCAATCCACATTAACATATAAATGGAAAACAACTCTTAGACTACAAAGGCCTCCCCTTTCGGTGTAGGAGATGCTTTTTGGTGGGTCATTTGGCCTCTGCTTTCCCTCATGCTCGACGCAAGGGCATTGCTACTTGGTGGACTGATGTTCTCCTTGATCACCTCACGATGGGTCCTCCTTCAAAGATTTCTACTCCTGTGGACCTTTCTACTGTCACTAGTGTGCCAGACCCTTCTGCTGACCCTTCTAGGCTTGTCCTTGCTCCTGCTGTCGATGCTCCATTCGACCCTGCACCTGTTGTCGGTGCTCTGTCTGACCCTCTTTTCCCTTTGTTGGGTGCCTCTTCTGAGCCGCTTGTTGACCCATTCTCAGCTGCCTTGTCACCGATGCCCTCATTGCTCGATGATGTGGAGTCGATCCTCTCACCGTTCTCCTCAGTTCCTGTTTTTAAGCCTCCTTGGTCGGTTGTTCTTCAAAAAAAGAAGTTTGTGTCTGCTTCTAGGTCTCGGGCTCCTAGAGCCAGATCTGAACCCTCTATTTTGGGGGCTGCCTAATCTCTTTGGTTCTCCACAACTGTCTGTCAGTTGTTTCTGGTTGTTATTAGTTCAAACTCTGTTTTGAACTATGCTTTTCTTTGGCCCCTTGGGCTCATTGTGTTGGGTTCGGCACCCTGTAATGCTACTTATCTAACATTTGTTTTCTACAGCTGTCTGTCAGCTATTTTTGGTTGTATCTATAGTTCAATCTCTTCTGAACTATATTTTTTCTTTGGCCCCTTGAGCTCTTTGTGAAGGGTACAACGCCTTTAAAATGCTGCTTAAATTTTCAAAAACATATAAATGGAAAAAGAATATGAAACATATATTTATTTCCACGTTTATACACATTCATACATGAAAATTCCTCAAGATTAATTACATATATGAAGGATTCAACATTGAATAAAATTAAAAAAATAAATACAAGCTTTTCTAGACACATCTTGTCTACGAGTCTTCAAATCCTCATGTCTTCAAACCTTATTGGCTTCCCTCATCTTCTAAAACCTTATTTTTCTCTCCATTATGCAGCTCTCATGGCTTCCTTGAACACCTAAAACACACCTACAAAATCCCTTTTCTCTTCTTCTATTCCTCTTCTCTTCACAAGCTAATTTCTTGCACTTTTTTTATGCAACTCTCAAGAGCAACCTGCAAGTTCTTTCTCCAAACTTTTTGTTATTGATTGATTCCTTTTTAGCACCATTAAAGGTTATATTTTATATATTCTTATACCCTTGCAAAGCACCAAAAAAAGTGGCACCCAAATCTACTCTTTCATTTCCCTCAACTTGATCTCTGAAATTCATTCACAAAGAATTTCATAAAGTCATAGTTTTTCTTTCAAAATGTGTTGTTACTATTGCTTCACCATATGAAATGCCTTATTTTTGTAGATTCCTTTTTAAAATGAATAAAATATAAAATTTAGTTGTGCTCCTTTGGTAATTGAAGAGTCGTTATTATTTTTCCCAAATATCACTATCTTTCCCTCCGTTTTAAGCACCTAATAAGACAAGAATGGAATGCCAAAGGTCACTTGCCTTATGAAAACTTCTATAAGCATCTAGATTGATAAAATTAATATTAATTCTTATTTTCAAGTTCCAAATAACATGCCAATGGACCTCTTAAACCCTTCAAGCCTTGAAAATACAATAATTTTAAAATCACATTAAACACACTATTTGCTTTTAATTTTTGAAATAAAAATCCAAGTATTGGTAAATGAAGATTTTATCCTTCAAATAATCCACAAGATTCTCTTGAAGCTCCAACCCACACCAAAATCCAAAAATTAAACATGAAAATATATTTTTTTGTGATGCAGGATTGCTTGTGAAAATGGATGCTCCTACATCAAGCTAAAACATGGAAGTATATTCGATTATGTGACTTATTGTTTGGAAAATTCCCTGTTTCCCTTGTTGTGTCTAATTTATTTAAGTTGTGCTCCTTTGGTAATTGAAGAGTCGTTATTATTTTTCCCAAATATCACTGTCTTTCCCTCCATTTTAAGCACCTAATAAGACAAGAATGGAATGCCAAAGGTCACTTGCCTTATGAAAACTTCTATAAGCATCTAGATTGATAAAATTAATATTAATTCTTATTTTCAAGTTCCAAATAACATGCCAATGGACCTCTTAAACCCTTCAAGCCTTGAAAATACAATAATTTTAAAATCACATTAAACACACTATTTGCTTTTAATTTTTGAAATAAAAATCCAAGTATTGGTAAATGAAGATTTTATCCTTCAAATAATCCACAAGATTCTCTTGAAGCTCCAACCCACACCAAAATCCAAAAATTAAACATGAAAATATATTTTTTTGTGATGCAGGATTGCTTGTGAAAATGGATGCTCCTACATCAAGCTAAAACATGGAAGTATATTCGATTATGTGACTTATTGTTTGGAAAATTCCCTGTTTCCCTTGTTGTGTCTAATTTATTTAAAAGCTTATGGAAATCTTGGGAGAAAATTTTAAACTTGGTCATTAACAATGATAATGTGGAAAATGGCAGAATAGCCCCATCTAGTTCTATCTGGTGGAACTTTCTCATAAAGGCAAATAACTTGCACTATTTGTTAGAGTAATAAGTTATTTCACTTAATTAATTTAATCGTATTGGTTAATTAATTAAGTCACTTATCACTTTAGTTACTTAAGCTAAACTTAGGCACATTAATAATTAATTATTTATTAATTATTAAGTGTGCACACTAGGGTTTTCCTTTTAGGTTTCACTTTAGGGTTTCTTGATCTCCTTCATAAGGATTGATCTCATTTTAATTATTTGATTCTCTTAATTCATTTTACATCTTGAGGCTTGTAGAGGATTTTTTGTTTTGTTCATCTTTCATACTTTGTGATAGGTTATTGCATGCAGGTGATTCTTGGGTCTTGTGAGGTTAGGTTTCTCAACTTCTACCTTTTATGCCACTAGGGGTGCACTTGGTACTAGATTTACTATGTCTTATTTTGATGATTTTGCATCTTATCTCACTCGAGATTAGGCCAAGTTGGCTAGCATGGGCAAGTTCAAGCCCTCTTCATCACAAATACATATTGCATCACAGGAGCCCAAAGATTAGAAGGCTTCTATAGGCAACGACAAGAAACAAAAACAAAAGGATTCAAAATCTCATGAGTAGAAAAAGGAGTCCTTAGATTCATCGTCCTCTTCTAAGACATGGAGAACATAGTTTCTATAAGAAGGACATTGATGAGCTTAAGCATATTCTTCAGAAACATCAAATTGATTTACCTTCTATGATGTCTGCTTCATCTCCTTCCCCTCATTCTTCTTCTTCAGAGCAACATGATAGGAACACAGTTGGTTTACATACTTCATCAAATATTAAGGGACATGCTATTTGTGCTTCTTCGGGTCTTGGATTAGGGAGATGGCTTCTAGATTCAGGAGCATCTCATCATATGCCATCTTCATAGTCTATGTTCACATCCTTTGAGTCTCACATTGTGTCTCCTATTTTGATGGGAAACAATACATACATGAGTGTTACAGGGAAGGGGTCTATTAGCTTTGGGGACAACACTTTTCAGGATGTCTTATGTGTTCCTCATTTGACAAACAACCTTCTTTCCATATATCAGATCACACATGGAGGCAATGGGAGATCTGTGGAGTTCACACATGATTTAGTTATCATCGGAGACTTGGAGGGTAGAGCAGTTATTGCTACTGGGGTGGTGGATCACTCATCTCAGTTGTATTCCTTTGCAGATTTTTCTACTAATGGTACTTTTGTTCCTACAACTGTTCATCACACTTCTAGTGTGAATCATCATTATGAGGAGACATTTGGCTACTTGAACATTGGTGTTCTCACATCGGATCTAGTTCTTGAGCCATCCATTCCATCTCATCCACCTTCTGTTGCAGTTGTTGATACTTCTATGACTACAACTATGGTTTATTCCATTTCAATGCAGCAGGACCTAGTTGAGCATTCATCTTTGGAGGTTTCTCTTCAATCTTCACCTAATTTGGCTTCTTCATTAGTTGAGGTCACACCTATTTCTATGGAGACATCTTGGGCTACACCTGCTTCACCTTTAGAGATTGCATTTATCAAGCCTTTTCCCTCTCATTTCTTTTAGGAGATGTAGTTTCTTCAGTCTTTCTGGAGCTACTTCATTATGGAGGGGCTATGTGGTCTATTTCTTCCTCTCTTCTAGGGGGGTTCATTCATGTATCTTTGTGATGGATGGTGTCCTTGGGGGTCTTATGGAGCCCTCCATCTTTCATCACTTAGTTGTTTTTTGAATTCTATTTTGGGGAGGATTTTTGTTCCCACTAAGTTTGCTCCTTTACCCCATTTGCTTTAGTTTGCATTTCATTTGTACATGGGTACCTGATCAGGCCTTTGTTGTTGGGACCCATCTTTGCTTTCATGCATCTTTTTCCTAGTGTTTTAGCTACTCCCTAAGTTCATCTTAAGGGGGGGTGTTAGAGAGTAATAATTTATTTCACTTAATTAATATAATCATATTGGTTAATTAATTGAGTCACTTATCACTTTATTTACTTAAGCTAAACTTAGGCACATTAATAATTAATTATTTATTAATTATTAAGTGTGCACACTAGGGTTTTCCTTTTGGGTTTCACTTTAGGGTTTCTTGATCTCCTTCATAAGGATTGATCTCATTGTAGTTATTTGATTCTCTTAATGCATTTTACAACTTGAGGCTTGCAGAGCATCTTTGTTGTTCTGTTCATCTTTCATACTTTGTGATAGGTTATTGCATGTGGGCGATTCTTAGGGCTTGTGAGGTTGGGTTTCTCAACTTCTACACTATTACAAGGTTGTTCAACAAAAGCTTGGTATAAGAAAGGAATAATATGTTTTAATGACATATTGTGTAATGATAAATTGAAATATTGGGCCTCCCTTAGTATAGAGTTTGCTATGCCTTCATCTCACTAGAGGGCATACTCTATAATGAGAGAAGATTGTAAATTGTACCAATTTCCAACACTAAATGAATCAAACAATGCAATTATTGTCATATTTAAATAGATAGATGGAATATAACTACATAAAGTAAATCCAAAACTAATTTATAAGTCATTAAATGGAACCTTAAACATAAACAAGTAGCTAAACATACAATAGAATTTGGAAGCTTTTGATAAATAGTGGTCTAATATTTTTATGTTTGTTTGATCAAATGTTTTAGAACCAAAATAAACATGTTTCAAATGGTTGTTTGTTTTACAAAAATTACCTTCTTCTATATTCTCATCTAATATAAACTTGTGCACTATCTACAAGAAGCCAAAAAATATTTTTCACATGTTTTTTGATTGTTTTTATGCTAAGGAGATTTGGAGCATGTTTTGTGCTGACTTGAGGGGTTGGGGAGATTTGGGAAAGGTTAAATGGAAAGAGAATATTTCTAGTTTTATAGAAAGTTTAGGTAATTCATATAATTTGTTCTAGTTTTTATTAACTACTAAAATTTTATGGTTTTTGTGGAAAGCAAGGAATGACGAATGATTCCAAGGAAAAAAGAGGGTGCTTATTGAGTTTTACAGAAGACTTGAATATATCATATAACATTTCTATGCAGGTAACAATTACAATGGAGATATCAAAGGATAATTTTGTCAACCTACTAAAGATGGGTAAGACAAAATTTAACAAGGAGGAAATCAAGTATGCAAGACATTGGACTTTCAATAAATTAGATAAGATTCCTCTGCTAAAGGGGTACCTAGAATTCTAAAAAAAGTATAACAAAAATTATGAATTGGAAACTCTGCAGAGGGATTTGGGCTTCAAGGGAGGTACAAAATTCCATGTCAACCGAGGAGAAGACTTCTTAGTGGAAGTAGTAAGATCAAATGAAGACTTGTTGGCATTTGATCCTCAATATGGATGGAATGGACGACTATAGTGAAAGCATTAATTTTTGAAACATATAAATATATAAATTTTGTAATGAATGGTTATCATTTTTAGCTCTTGTAAAACCTTCTTTATTCATATCAATACTCTATACAGATACTGCAAGATAGACAAGGATATCCTTTTTGAAACCATCTGTGTTAACTATGTAGCATGATATGATCTGAATAGATAAAAAACAATGTTGTATTCCTAAAATATTGATAAACCATATGCAAAAAATATATATCTATTTAAAATTTATTTAATGTTGGATTAAAAATAGGGAAATATATCATGGTGGGAATGTTTTATATAATATATTTGATTAAATTTATACCATTTAGAGAGCTTGTGTCTATAAAAAATATTTGAATACACAAATAACTAATTTAAATATATAATGTTTTATATAATATATTTGATTAAATTTATACCATTTAGAGAGCTTGTGTCTAGTAAATTTAGAGATATTTTCCCCACTTTCATTATCATTTTGAACTAAGAAATGAGTCATTCAAAATCTAAACGTTGCACTACATGTCTAGTAAATTTAGAGATATTTTCCCCACCTTCATTGTCATTTTGAACTAAGAAATGAGTCATTCAAAATCTAAACTTGGCACAACCATGCAAAATTAACTTATATGAAATAACACATAGAGGATGCAATTTTTTATTCTAATAATTATACAATTAAATCTATTTGAATTGGTATTATGAGTATAATCAATCCTCGCCATATCTATAATGATACAAGTGATGCACCAATATAGTTAAATATATTAACACAATCTTTAAAAAAATGAACGTATAAAGATTTAAAATACAAGAAAAACAAAAACAAAAAATAAAAATAATTACACCTAAATATTGTGAGTTAAATCTACAAATAATAAAAAATTCAACCCTACAAAAATATAATACAAATTTATATTCATATTTAATGCTGAAAAAAAAAAATATATTTACTATATACAATAGGAAAAATTGAAGCAAAAAGAATGTAAATAAGCATGCAGTGAAAGAGCTGTATATATCATTTCAAATACAAACTAATGTTATTATCTAAAGGAATAGATTGTGATCATAGCAAGACATTAATTTGATGAATAGAGTATAAAAAATGGAGGGTGAGAGAATTTAGTTTATTACATCTATATTATAAATAAATAAACAATGTAATTTTAATATTATTTTTCACATAATTATATAAGTGATAGAGTATTAATATCTGAATATAAATAGTGAATCCTATCAAAAAATTTAACCAATTTTTAATTTTATAGTGAATATGGTCTCAAAAAATCTGGAAATTTAATAGCATGGTAATTGTATTATATTTGTAATATGTATTTTAAATTTTAGAGAAAATATGGCCTTAGAAATAACTAGAATTTTAATAGTAATAGTGATTGTATTTTGATTTGCAACACACATTTTTAATTTCATGTGATTAGACACCAACCACACATTGTTTATTGTGGTAAAATAATTTGATGCAAAAATTTAATTAAATAATGATGGGATGATTTAAGAAGTGGTGAATTAAATTTTGGTAAAATTATGATGGTCTGGTGTTCCTTATAGTTTATCTTATTTGTCAAAAATTAAGGCCCCAATTTGAATTATTCACTAATTGGCAAAGATTTGTCACTAAAAAAGTCATTGGTATGGATGGATTTTTGGACTATAATTAAATCCTAAAGAATGTCGAATATCAACATAAAACTACTTTTGCTACATCATGGAGAAATTTGTGTTGTGTCGTCATGCCTTTTAGACTATAAAATGTTGGAGTTAGTTATTAAAGGTCTATGACACTAATATTTTATAACCTAATGCATGACATATTAGAAGATTGCATGGGCAACGCCATTGGTAAATCAAAGAAAAGAGAACATCACATCCAATACTTAAGGAAAATTTTCAAGCAACTATGCCAGTACAAAGCGAGACTAAACCCTAAGATGTTGGTGACTCTCAACTTGTGGTGGACAAGTAATGAGTAATGACAAGACTAGGAAGCAAAATTAACACGATTTCATGAGTTGGCATTACCATTGCTTGATTCTTTCAATGATATTATTATTAATGTCATTCCAAGGAAAGATAATTGACATGTTAATGTCATGGCTAGAGTCACATTACTTATTCATCAAATAAAACAACCAATTCTATTCATGATACATCTTGCATGGTCTACACTCATTGGCGAGGATTGGTTTCATTATATATATATATATTGAAACCCAAACTTTAAGGCATTCCCACCCAATATTCAAAGAATACTTGAATCCACGTTTACAAATTGATTACTAGATATTTTATAATTATGGGGGGTCCCTTTCTAACATGGTTTTAATGGTTTGTTGCTTTGATGCCTTAATGATAATGAAAAGGTCATTGCCCTTTAGGAGGAAGATGAGGTTATATATGAGGAGAACATATTAGCACAAAATATTGATATACATAATTTTACATAAAGTATCATTGGAGTAAAATGAAAAAATATGACTTTGTCCAAAAATGTACCACATGCCAAAATATAGTAACTTAAAACATGCACCTTCACACAAGTTACCCTCCTACATGTCACCATGGGCCTCATCTTATACTAAAGGGCATACATTTATCATCACTACCATGAATTATTTTACAAAGTTGATCAAGTTGATACCCCTACAAATCACCATGGGGGTTGATATCTATAATTTATAATAGATAAACTTATTTCTAAACTCATCTTTCCATCCACCATTGTAGTTGAAAATGGCACATCATTTTCTAAAAAGAGGTAAATAAATTCTTAGAATAATTACACATACAACAAAGATTTTGAATGTCATATTAAAATCTTAAGATTTAGAGCTTGTATCTAGAATTTGTTAGATAGAAAGTTTTGATAATTCAAAGCAAGCCTCCACCTCCATTTTTAGGACGATTGGATGAGTTTCAAGTCCAAATTTAATATTCTGGCACTTATGAGTAGGTCTTTAGAGCATCAACAAAATGAAAAAAATCTCAATTTTGACATGGAATGGGCGTTGATAATTCATTATTCATCTCCAGTCTCAATTTCATGGTTCTTCGATAAGTCTTAGAGTCAGCGAAAAAATTAAGTGTTTATGGACTACTTCCATTAAAAAAGAAACCTTGGAGATAGACCCATTTTTCAAGTTTTGATAAAAGAACGGGGATAATTAATATTATTTGTTACTCCCACAAAATTTATTTCCTTCCGAACATCATTTGAACTCGTGATGGAAATCAATGTCTAAAATTTTAATAAAATGCTATTAATACTTTATTGTAATGTTTTATTTGAGTAAAATATTTAAAATATTGCTTATCATACTCTTTTAACCCCAATCTTGTGTTATGTCATAGACAATATGAAAAAGTCAAATTTTATGGAAGTTCATTCATTTGAGTAAAATATTTAAAATATTGCTTATCATGCTTGTTAACCCCAATCTTGTGTTAAGTCGTATACAATATGAAAAACTCAAATTCTATGGAAGTTCATTCCTATATACTTTAAGCCATCTGAAGATCCAAAAATAGATCGCCTGATATCGTGGACTGTAAAAGAACCTTTCCTATATCTAAAATAAATAGAAGAAGAACGAGAAGAACGACCGAGCGCACTAGCCTAGCTTTCAAGGCATATAGACATTTCAAAGGTGCACTCAATTGAAAATCTACGTTGTGCTTTTGATTGGCTCATTTACTTTTATTCATGTTTGAAAGGAGGGTGGGTTAAATACTTTCAACAAAAGGAACGTTGGGGATGTCTTTATATTCCAAAACTTCAATGTAAAGAAGAACTAGCTCACATTCGAAAGGAGACACATAGAGGGGAACTCGGGTAAGTTTATAATAAGGAATGCTCTCATGTCCAAATAATGAATAGCAAGTTTCTTCACACCCCAACACCAAAAAATCAGACTTAAATTGGCTGACAATGCTCTATACAATAGTAAAACGCCTAGCAACAGTTTTTTCTATGTTTGGGAGTGTTTTGAGATGCCTCAACATGATGTTAAATACATGGCAGTGATTTATCACACCCAGCTATACTCTAAAACGTCTCTGCAAGTTTTCAAATGCTTTGGCAAGTCTTTTAAACGCCCTATACTGAGTTTTAAGCATCATACATTGATTTTCCCTGCCCAGCCCCAGATGCAAATCATCTGGCAATAGTTTAAAATGCCTATGCAAGTTGTATAACCATCCAACATAGCCAAAGATGTTCAAGTGCATTTTTTCCTTTTGTGACAATGTGTAATCATGTATTGATGACAAGACTAGTACTATCAGTGTTCAATGTTTTGATATGTCAAACCAGAGGTAGTATCAGATAGCTTCTTCTATGGCAGAGATGATGAAATTGTTTATACAGAGTAGTGAGGCATGGAAATAAAATTTGTTTTTTTCAAGAATGTTTGTTCAAAATAGGCCAGATTAGGAGGTGGGGAGAGTGTGATTTTGAAGTTCAAAATGGAAATGGGTAGGATGATTTTTAAAAGCTAGAATGTGAAGACCAAATGGTTGCTTGCTAACTATTTGACAAAATGTCAGAGTGGATGCAGGGAAGAATTTGGGAGATTTAGGAGGGACAATGCATTATTTGAAGTGGGTTTTTATTTTCAGGTGAATGGGTGAGTACTGGAGAGCCATTTTATCTACTTACGGGGTGAAATGAGGATGGTGAACATATTTTTTATCACAGTGGTGAAAAGTTGTGTGGAAAAATGCATGTAAAATGTGAAGGTTATTTTCAGTTCATATGGTCATAAAAGAGGGAAATATTGAGGAGTTTAAAAAATCTTTTGGCATATTCTTTCATGCTCATTCAGTTTTAAAATCAAGGGGCTCAGCTTGTGCTAGATGTCATGCCTAGGGCCAATTTGAGTTCTTTCATCGGCTCTGAAAGTAATTTTCTACGAGTTGTAAAGGTTGGTTTGTGAGTTTTGAGGATTGCACCAGGCTCCATACCAATCTAGGTCTATATGTATGAAAGTATCAAAGGCTAGTGTGCAAGAACCATTGTAAATCCCTTTGGGAAATGAAACATAGTCTGATTCAAATCTTATTTGTAGCGACTTAGTATTGTAATGTCCAATGATAAATCAATAATAACACATTTCTAGTTCTTATTATCCATTATGTCTCCAATTTCATTTTTATACTTCAAGAAACAATGACAAAGTTTCTAGGTACACATTTGTTGTATTTGTGATTGTGCTTCAGTTAGTTTATCATTTAAAGAATGCAGTAAAACTTTATGTTATAATTTGATTGTGATAGAATTTTTTTCTAAACTAGTATGTGGGTATATAAGTTGAGATAGGATAATTGAGAATGATTCATATTGAGATAGGATTTAGAGTTCCAACAAGATTGGAGGGTATAATCTAAATTCAATCAATTTAGAGTTATTATGTTATTGTTACATTTATGTTGGGGCTGACTCTATTTCTATAAGATTAAGCATTGGTCTTAGGTAGACTACATCTAATCTAAGAACTCAACTTTAAAATTAATGGACATCTTTTAAGGTATAACTTATTAAGGTTTGTTTGTCTTCATGGAGTTTAAGGGATGCAAAAGATAGGCCTAAGTTCTTACTCATTGGTCACCCAATTACATGTTTGAGACGAAGACATGTTGGTTTGTGTAAATTATTTATTGATAATGTTGGTCAAGATACAAAGGATCATGCCTGAACCTATTAAATTGTAAAATCATTTTCTCATATATCTATGAATACGTTAGTTATCCATATATTTAGGGTTCATAGCTACAAACTAATTCGAAAATGAGTACAATATGAGTCAATAATAGTTAATTATTTCTATTGCATTGTGCCAATTGGACTTGGTTTCATCTGTGTAGCAATGTTTGTAAGAAAATTTCATCTTTCATCTAGACCCTTATTAGGATTACCCCCATGAATCCTACAGAGGTCAAAGTGTAGAAGATGTGGTCCAGTCTTATCTCATTGGATTTTCCTTGTCCTTAGTTTAATCATTTTGATCTCTAGGTCTAGGCATTGTGTTATCTCCTAGAACTAAGGGTAGCAAGAAAAATAACCAACACACACTCCTGTAAGATTTCCACATTACTCTTTTGGTTTATGGTATGGAGTTCATAATGTATCCTAATCTTGAGATCCCATAGTTATGTGTTTTCTTTCATGGCATGTTGTGATTATACATATTAATAACACTACTTACAAGAAATCAAAACTCTTGATTAAAAACGAGTTAACTCATTAGACAACCTACACATATACCAAAGACAAATATAAAAAACATATAAATGAAACATTTAATAATATTTTCAACTAGGAGGTCCAGTACTTCATGCAAACTCTAACAATCCTAATGATAAGAAAGAACTTTAGGAAAAAAATTGATCTAATTGGATTGGTCCATTTATTATTACTTCCCAAGTTTGTATAGGTACATTTGACCTTCCTTCTCTTGATGAAAAACCAACTAGACGTGATCAAAATCATACATTTAACATGATACTCTAGTGAATGGCATACATAGGCAGGGAAGAAGCTACTCCTTAATCTTGTCCATTTGGGGGCAACTAGATTTTAATTTACGTTCACAATCACAACTTATCTATTTACACTTGCATTATTATCTATCAACATGGTTAACTATTACCAATTACTAAATGTTTGCTTGGCCATTAAAGGTTATCTTACCTTGTTATTTGGGTGGCTATTCATTGTTTATTATTCATTCCCATCACATCATTTGTGCCTCATTACATTATGTTACCCATCTTGGATCAATCATTTTGACTGTAGACACTTCAAATCATCTTGATCAATATTACACATCTAAATTTGATTTTTAACATCATTTTTTCCTAAATCACCTATTTTCTAACTATTTAATTAAATAATCAAATAATCAATTTTATCGTCACTTTCTCCTATTAATCAAATAATCAATTTTATCAGATTAATTCATCCCCCTTCATACTAATTTTCATCTCATTTAATTAAATAATAACTATTTAATTAAACCTCCTATGTCTTCCCATTTGATTAAATAACCAATTATTTAATAAAATGTCACATTCCTCTAATCCCTTAAACCCATCTAAGTTAATTAATCTATGATTAATTAATCTTATCCACTTGCTAATCCTCATTAGTCCATTCTCCAACATTTAACTCCATTCTCCAACTTGCACAACTAATTAATTTTCTCAAAATAACTAAATGGATATTTTCCCTCACACTTGCATGAGAATATCCCTTCTTCATTTACTCCCTTCATTGAATTTCTCTCACCTAGAAGCCTTGATGGCTCTTACACAAGCCATCTTGTCTCCCACCTAAGCCTTGATGGCTCTTACACAAGCCATCTTGTCTCCCACCTAAGCCTTGATGGCTCTTACACAAGTCATCTTGTCTCTTACATAAGCCTTTACTTCACCCACATGGCCTTAATATCCTTCACCCACATGCCTTTAATTCCTCACCCGCATGCTTTTACTCCTTACATGCTCTCTTCCCAAAATGTTCTTACACATGTGTGAGCACATATCCCCTCACATCTCTTAGCCTTGTGACACTTGCACAAGGCTAATCATTCCTTCAATCCTTGGATTCATTTGCAACCGTTGATTGGGCAAATGAATCTCAACCCTTGATTCACCATTTTTTCCTATAAATATGACTCATTCCTATGAGAAAGGGATTCACTTCTTGAAGAAAAGTTACTATGCACAATTCCATATCCACTATCTCCCACATTTCACCATTTTAGCTTGAATTTAACATCATCTTACATCAATTTCATCATTTTATCACAATCTTGAAGCTTGTTCATCAAAGGGATTGGGAAAGGGCAAATATTCCACATCAATATGGCACCAATCTTCCTATAGGATGAGGTTTGGGGTATTTAGCTAGGATTTCATTATGCATTGCTTGTTATTTCATACTTTTGTATTTATGGTTTCCTTATTTTGTGCTTTCAAGAATTTCATAGGGACCTTGGTTTAACTTAGCTAATGTGACTAATTTCCTTGTGTTTTAATCATGTTGTCTCAAGTATAGATTATGCTCACATTGATATATGTTCTCATGATCACATTTTAAACTAATGTGATTGCATGACCTGACCATGTTCTAAGAGCCAACTTGTTACATTAGGGGTATCATGCATTATACTTTCCCTATGACATTTTATGCTTGCATGACCTAACCATGTTCTAAGAGTCACACTTGGGATACCATAACCTTCCTCACACTATCAATTACATGTTAGTGCCCAATATGTCATGTATCAATATATAATTCTATTACCGCTAGGGTATTGCCTTACCTAATAAATGTGTGCTTATTATCTTGAATGCCACATTGGGGGTATATGCTAGCCTAGCATTCTATGTGCTTACATGTGTTTTTGGCCATCGAGGATCACACCATCATTCTTAATTTTCCTATAATAGTGGCAAAGTTATAAAACATGACAATCATCCCTAGTACACATAATTACCATGTCTATCTTTCAAGATGATTTGCTTGTTTATTACACAATGTGTTATGTGACTTTTTCCCCAAGAGAAGAAAAATATATAAATAACCCTTTGGAATTAAAAGGCAGATAGAAAATAAAGGATATTATGATCCTTTGCTTAAAAGAGAGATTAATAAAGAATATGTATAAACACTCTTTTAAAAAGAAGAAGAATTATTTATTTAAATAATTATTAAAAGACAACCTTTTGTGAAAGGGTGTGATGGTTTCAAAACCACCCCTTAAAAGGATATATAAATCATTCATGTGAGACATGGAAAAGACATTTTTTTCAAGGATGGAGAACATTCAAGGAGATAAGAGAAAAGGAAAGAGGAACTAAAAGGGCACAAAAGAGTGAAGGTTAGGGTCTAGGTGGGCATTTAAACATTGGGAGAAGGGGAACACATCGTGTGTCCAATTGGGGGTACAACGTACACCCGAGAGTGTCCTAGCTAGGACTGAGTTTATGTCGTGAATGTGAGTTTGGTTATGTGCAAGAACTTGTTCCTCCGGGGGTGTTTGTGTCGGGAAACAACCTAGGTCCATAACCATTCCTCTGAGTGTCGGATAGCAACCTTTCCATGACTTTAAGATACGTATTGAGAACCATTGGGAATATTGTCTTTATGATTTGGTGTTAATAATATGATTATTCTGTGTGGAGGTGTTATTTCATTTACTATGTTGATTATTTAATTGTCACATGTTTGTAACTTACATTAATTATTCACATTTATTTTGATAATATTGCATATTATAAATTATATTAACTCTACTATTTGTTATATTAAATCCACTAATAATACTTGATAACTATAAGGGGAAAAGTGACATCACATTATACATTTACTATATGGTTTTTAATTGAGGTCAAAATGTTAGTTTTGAAATACCCCCAAAACCTTATACAATGTAAAGTGATATATCAATGTATTTATTATAGTTATTAATTGACATGATGTACTTGCTTTCACGTCTTATTTTATCATCTCATCTAATTTCTTACTCTAAGGGATGTAGCAAATTAGAGGTGGGATGACATATTCTATCACTAACACTCCTATGTCGAGGTTACAAGTAGTTATAGGCTCCTATTTAGAGACTCATCGCCATGTTTAAGACAATCATGATCATACAATATAGTAGTGCCTAATATGCCATATCATTATGTGGCCACTACATAAGGTGAAGTGCCATATCACTTTTCATATATGTAAAAAATTTCTAACCCTACTCTCTCCTCATGATTGTTGATAAAAATTTGTTTGCATTTGTGATTATTGTTACTTAAACATATTTTATTAGGGGGTTAACATTAGGTGTTTTTTTCTCTGCAACTTTTCCCGCTCTCGCTATTTTTTTGAATTTTTGGTCACTACTCTGATTTGACTATTTCATGGGATGGTCGGGAGGGGGGATCGGGAAGGCTCCCCATTCCAAGGATGTTGTCTCTTTGTCTGACGTTGTGTCTATGGTGGCAGTGGCCAGCCTAGTTGTTCCCCATGTGACTACTCCTCCTCGTACATCCATCCTTTCCCCTAGGGAAGAACTAAGGGTATTTTTGGAAAGTCGCCCTTATCCCCTACTTTTGGGCTTGACTCTTTCTTCTCTATGGAAGAACCGATTTATTACGTGGATAAACTGGTGGGTTTTGACTCACCAGCTCCGGGTAAAAGGTCATTGGAGTTTGCTTCATGTTTTGTGACTGGATGGGAAGTTGACATCCCTGAAGTTCTGATGTTGAGGGCTATGGACAATCTTAAACTAGTGCTGGTGGGCAATTTTTTGGCATATCGACCGAATATTGAATTGGTTCGTCAATGGGCTACCTCTACTTGGAATCTCAAAGGTAGCGTCACTATAAATTCCATGCCAAGAGGTATCTTGCTTTTCTCCTTTGTTGTTTATAAAGATATGCTTAAGATTTTAATTGGTGGCCCCTGGGCCTTTGACTCTAGGTTTAAGAATTTTCTCTCCCTCTGCAAATGGAAACCAAGATTTGATCCTTCAATTGACCTGGGTGCCACAACTCCAACTTGGGTTCGCCTGCCTGGCCTACCACTAGAGTTTTGGGAGATGAGTATCTTGAAAGATATAACTAACTCTTTTGGTAGTCTTCTGGCCATTGATAAGATCACCCAGGAGAAGTCTAGACTAGGCTATGCTCGTATTTGTATAAATGTGATGAATACGGTCTTGCCAACTTCTATCCTCCTTAAGTCAAAATTTGGCAACTAGACCCAACCTTTGCAATATGAAAATGCATGTCATTTCTGCCAGTTGTGTAAGAATTTTGGTCACCTCATTGACTCATGTAAGAAAAAACCCATCGAGGAAACCTTTTCTACTGAGAATTCTCTCTCTGAGCAGTTACCCAAGTCCCCGGTGGCTGCTTCAATTGCTCAACCATCCAAAATTTATATTGTCCCAACGAGTATTGTCCTCCAAGGGAAGGAAACCCTAGTCTCAGGCCTGGTGGCTATTCCAACTGAACCTCTTGTTGTTTCTAATAACTTGGCTAGCTTGAACCTCAAAGTTTATACCCCTGTTTCTAGTTTCCCAACCCTTGGCTTCCCAAAAAATGGCATGCCAGATATAGAGAAAGAAGTGTATATGGACATTGGGAACGAACCTAAGGAGGTCTCCCTTATGGTGGACAATTTGTATCTATCCCTAGGGAAGGTTCTTGAATCTGAAGTGGATGTTGATTTGGAAGAAGGGGAGCCAGTGCATTCTAACACCAACATGTCCTTGGAGGAAATGTCTTTTTTATCCCAAAAGGAGACAAGTAACTTGAATGACTCTCTGGATTTTTTGGGATTTCCTCCTCAACCTAGTGACAAAGAAGATGAGGATGAATGGTCACAAGCCCCAATTAAATCAAAAAATAAAAATAAATTGGATGTTAGGGGGGGGAATAAGGTTGGTAGACCATCCCAAAAAGATTCCAGAACCAAAGACACTATCAAGGATGTTGCTGCCGAGAAACAAAGAACTTTGGATTCGATTGCAAGATTGAAGTCCAAAAAGAAGTAGCCTTGTTCCTCTCTAGGGTTTTGGTGGCGTTGTCCCCTATTTTTCTCTATGAAGTATCTCTCCTAGAAAATAAGGGGCCTTAATAGCCCATATAAATAGCTTGTGGTCAGATCCTATATAATGGACAATAAAGTGGATGTTCTTCTCCTCCAAGAAACCAAGATGAAGAAAGAGAGTTTTGATAAGACAATTTTGAGTATCTCGCTTAGTGCAAATTATTTTGTTAGTGAGGCTGAAGGGGCTTCTGGAGGTATAGCTACCCTTTGGAATCCCTCTAAATTAAAAGGAACTTTGTGCTCTACTAGTAGGAACAATCTGATGGTTTCCCTGAAGATATGGCTTCCCAGGAGAAATGGAATTTAATAAATATCTATGCTCCCAACTTGAGCAGTGATAGGTTTT
Source organism: Sequoiadendron giganteum (assembly GCA_007115665.2). Lineage (NCBI taxonomy): Eukaryota > Viridiplantae > Streptophyta > Pinopsida > Cupressales > Cupressaceae > Sequoiadendron > Sequoiadendron giganteum. The sequence goes on along the minus strand of CM021100.1, from coordinate 912,982,521 downwards.
TGCTTTGGGAGCACCTAAATGATGCTATTAAAAATAGAAAAGATGATCATTGGATGTTGGGAGGGGATTTTACTTTCCCCCTTCTTCCCTCATAAAAGTTAAGGGGGTTGGATGACTACTCTGATAGCATGATGGAGCTGGCTGAATTCCTAAACTTAGCTAGCCTTATTGATATCCCTCTTCAAGGCTCTAAGTTCATTTGGTCTAATAGAAGGAATGGAAACCATCTGATCCAAGTCAAGTTAGATAGGTTTTTGATCTCTACCAATTGGAATATCTCCCAATACCTCTCTCTTTTTGCTCTCCCAAGATTTGACTTTGATCATAATGCTCTTGTGCTTAAAAGAAATGTTGATCACAACAAGGGACCTTTCCCTTTCAAATTTTAAATAATGTGGAGCCTTCACCCAAATTTTGCTACTCTTGTCAAAAGTTGGTGGGAGGAACCTATAAGTGGCAACCCTATGTATTGCTTGGTGGAAAAGCTTATTAGAATCAAACAAAGAGTGAAAGGGTTGAAATAAGGTGACCTTTGGTAATATCTTTGAGATTAAGAATTCCTTGGGAAACAACTTAAAGGAAGTTCAAGATAACATGGAGGTTGGTCTTGTGAATGATGAGATATGTGCTAAGGAAAGAGACCTTAGATCCCAATGGTTTAAGATAAACAAAAAAGAGGAAATATTTTGGAAACAAAAGTCTCATGTTCAATGGTTAACTGAAGGAGATAGGAATACCAAATTCTTCCATCAATCTACCTTGAAACACAGAAGCAAGAACACGATCAAATCAATTTTGAAAGAGGATGGTACCATGGTCTCCACTAAAAAGGAAATTGTTGGGGAAGCTGTTAACTTCTTCTCTCACTTCTTTGCCTCGGGCAATGTAAATCAGGTACATGATGACTTTCTTGAGGTGATCCCTAAAGTTATTTTTGATCTTGATTTAAAGAATATGACTAATGTTATTTCTATGGAAGAAGTTAAAAAGGTTGTGTTCTCTTTTGGTGCTTTTAAAGCCCCTGGCCCGGATGGGTTTCCTCTTGCTTTTTCTAGATCTACTGGGATATTGTCAAAAATGACCTCTTTAATGCTACTAGAGACTTCTTCAAGTCAGGCAAGCTCCTAAATCAACTGAATGCCACCTTTATTGCCCTTTTTCCTAAAAATGTTGATGACTCTTCAATTAAGGATTATAGATCTATAAGACTTTGTAATACGGTTTGTAAAATCTTCTCTAAAATCCTTGTGTTTAGACTTAAACCGGTGTTACGCAAAATGATTGACCCAAACCAAAAAGATTTTTTGTCCAAGGTAGAAAAATTATTGACACTGTCATCTCTACAAATGAAATTCTCCACTCTATGGACCATTGTAAAAATCCTAGGATGGCCTTCAAAATAGATATATCTAAGGCCTATGATAGAGTTTCCTGGCTGTTTCTCTTTGTTGTTCTTAGGAAGTTTGGGACAGAAGGAAGATTCCTTAAGTTGATCTATGCCTATGTAACCTCCCCTATGTGCTATGTTTTGGTTAATGGTGTCCCCCAATTCCATTTCTCTTATGGTCGTGGCCTTAGGCAAGGTGACCCCCTCTCACCCTATCTTTTCATAATTGTTGTTGAGGTTCTTGGAAGGAATATTCAAAAGTTGGTGGACTCTAAAGCCCTAAAAGATGTTAAAGTTGCCTCATCTCTTTCGCCTAAATCCAACCAACAATTTTTTGATGATACAATCTTGTTTGGGGAAGCCTCGATGGGGGAAGTAGGGCTTTGGAAATAGGTTCTAAATGACTATGCTACTGTTTCTAGCCAGTTTATCAACTATGAAAAAAGTAAGCTATACTTCTTTAATACTGACCAATTGGTCAAGGAAAGAGTGGTGAAAATATTGGGATGCTAGGAAGCTATCCTACCTACTGCCTACCTTGGGTTACCTCTAATTTCCAAGAAGTTGGAAAATAATTATTGGAATCAGCTAATTGAGAGAGTTCAAAAAAAGTTGGTTGGATGGAAGGGGAAACTCCTTAGCTTAGTTGGGAAGATCTAACTGCTAAAAGCCTCCTTATAGAATATTCCTATTTACTACTTGTCTCTCTTCAAAATTCCTGCCTTCATAGGGGAAAAAATAGAATAGATTCATCTAGAAGATTCATGTGGTCTGGAACAAAAGAAAAAACTAGACTGTCTCTGGTAAGTTGGGAGAAAGTGTGCACCCAAAAAAGTGTTGGAGGATTGGGGATAAGGAGAATCAATTTGCTTAATAAATCCCTAACTGCTAAAGTGGGATGGAACCTCCTCGAAGGGTCTAAATACTGGGTGAATATTTTCCAAGCCAAGTATTTGAAGAGCAGAACCTTGGTTGTTTTCTCTCTATTACTGACCTACCTAGTGGTTCTATTTTATGGAATCACCTTGTTAAAATAAAAAAATGTGCTGAAATTGGGGGTTAGAAAGAGAATTGGAAATGGTAAAAACACTGACTTTTGGAAGGACCCATGGATTGAGACTTCTACTCTGTCCTCAACTGATGGCTTGAATCCCCTCAAACAAAGCTTAACCAGGATATGTGGAAAAAAGGTTTCATACTATGTTAATTGAGAGATGGAGAAACCTAAATGGAAGGAGTTCAATATGCTTCTAAGGAGGGCTAATTTAAGAGGTCAGAGACAGATTAATTGGGATCCAACCTTGTTAGGGATTCACAATCTAATTGGTGAGGTGTAGTGGTTTGCTAGTGAAAGGGAAGATGAATGAGTTTGGAAGGGGATCTCTTCAGGTTGTTTCTCTGCAAAACACACCTATGAGGAAATGGTTAAACCCTTGATTGAAAATAGAGACCACCACTACTTCTGGCTAAAGAACATGGTTCCTAAAATTAACTACTTCTGGTGGGCTGCCTCACACAAAAAAATTATTACCATTGACAACCTGGTCAAAAGAGGGTTCTAGTTGGTTAACAGATGCTCCCTTTTCAAGCAGGATGAAGGGTCTATAATGCACCTCTTCTTTCACTGTTAGTTCTCCAAAGAGGTTTGGTCCTTCCTACCGTTGTTTTTCACTAATTGGGTGTTTCCTCACTCTATGAAATCTTTTATAGAAAGCTAGTCAATTGCCCATTTTCCCTTAAAGTTATTGTTGATCTTTGGAACCAAGTTCCACCCCTTTGTTACCTAGGGAATATGGAAGGAAAGGAATAACCGGATCTTCAGGGGAGTGGAGAGAAGCAACTATGAGGTTTGTATGATAATAAAAGCATAAATTAAGGAAAATATGGAGGTTGGAAGGTACAGTTTCTCCAAAGTTTGGCCGAATTACAAAGAGATGAGGATAAAGTAGATTTGGGGTACAAGGAAGGATCTTACTAACCTAAATTGGACCAAGATGTTAACCAAAAATTCTACAGTGTGGACTCCTCAAAAATATTGGATTAATTGTAATTTTGATGGGTACTCTAAAGGCAACCCGAGTATGAAAGGGGTAGGGGATTGCTCAGAAACCACAAAGGGGAGTGCATTGTGAGCTTCAGTGTTAACTTGGGTGTTTGTTCCAATAAAAAAACTAAGGGTATAGGTGTTTTAGGGGGCTTAAAGACTCTTAAGGAGTATGGCCTTAAAAATGTTATTCTGGAAGGAGATTCTAAGTTACTATTGGACATATTGAATGGAGTGGCTATGCCCCCTGGGAGCTATAAAATATCATTGACAAGTGTTTATCCCTTAAGAGTTATTTTACTAACTGCAAGGTGCAAGACGTATACAAAGAAGGGAATAAGTTTGTTGATTGTGCTGCAAATGAGGTGCTGAGGTGTATGGGGTGGACCCATTGGGTTAATAATAATCTGTCGAGGTCTTTAAGGGACATGATTTTAAATAAAAAGTTTGAACATGATTATAACTTACAAAGTTGAAGTTTGGAAGTGGCGTGGGAAGCATTGGAGATCTTATGATTTTAAAGGAATGCAATTTAATTATGTGTTTTGTGGTACGGTGTTGATCTTGTTGATCTTCTTTGGAGGTAAAAATAATCATTATCTCCTTCTCGAGGGGATCAAGGCTCACATGGATATTTTCAAGTTGCAGAGGGATGCCAAATCCAAATGTGTTGATATGCCTAATGTTAGCTCCTCTTGTATTTGTGAAGATTTGAAAGGTAAGATTATTAATGAGATGTTAATTATTTGCAAAAATAGTTATGAGATTGTGGCTCCGAGAATTGTATCTGTGGCTTCCCCTAAAAGAAAGTTCTTGATTCCTAATTCTTTATGGGCTTATTTTGAAACTTTGAGTGAAAGAGTTTTCTACAAGACTGGTAAAGAGCCGAAGAGGTGTGTGGTTATGAGGAATAGCTCACAACAATAAAAAAAAATCATAGAGTGCTAAGATGGGTGGGCCGAGGAAGAGCATAGAGCCTCCAAATTGTCAGGCACTCAAGCAGAATACAAACTTGTGAAGATTATTTGATAATGCGAGCATGGTTCCTTTCTTTGAGTCTATGAAGGGCTATAATGAGAACCTTATTGCTAAATTCACAAGTTCATGGAGAAAGGAAAATGTTGCTATCGATGTTGTCAAGTTTGAAGTGATGATGAGGTTTATCACAAAAGCTATAGGATTGTAAAAACAAGGTATAAAGGTGGTAAAGAAGAGTGGGGATGACCACCAGATGTTTGTGGACAATTTTCTAGATGATGGAGAGAATCTGAAATGCTTCCAAAATGGGTATGCTAGGTTAGAACTTCTGCCTCCTTACACCTTGGTAAGTTTGTTTGTAATGAGGTATTTTACGCTGGAAGGAAGATACATGTATGTACATGTGTATCATTTTCCTTTGCTAAATCATATTAGGCATGGTGAAAGGATCAATTTACCATTCTACTTATTATCTTCCCTACAAATTAACATAGAGAAAGGTGCTATCCCTCCCCTACATCAAGGTTTGATGCTTGCTTTGTATAAGCATGCTCTTGCGCTAAACCCTCATGGAAACCCTCTTATTGTTGGAAATGATAATCAAAATCACAACGATGGTGATAATGATGATCCCCCTATGCATGCAAACCCTGTCGAGGAACCTATTCCTTGTCCACCTCCCATTGTTGCTGCTAGAAGGGTGTTAAGCCCTACTAAAAGCCCTTCCCCTCTTGCTATATGTTTGAATCCTTCTACCCCTGTGTCTCAAAAAAAATTTGGTAAAGGTTCCATTGAGACTGGACTTGTGAAAGCAACTCCAGAGAAGAGAAAGCATTCTCCCCTTCTCTTGTATTTACCCAAGTCTAAGAAGATTAAAAAAGATTTGATTCCTCAAAATGAAGTTATTACAATCCGCGAAGAGGGCATGCAAAATGAGGATTTGAAAGAGATGAAGCAACGACAAGGTGGTGGGGGCAGTGGTGATCGTAGGTCAGCTCGCCTAGCTAAGGCTACTTCCAAGGATAGTAAAGGAAAACAAAAAATCTATGTGTATGAAGAGGAAGACTTGGAAATTGAAGAATTTGAAGCCCAAGTTGATGAAGATATTGATGGGATGGATTTTGAGGATTCTGCCTATGAAATGGGGGAAGAGGAATCAAAAGAAGAAAAGGAAGATGATGATGAGGAGAAAACTAAAAAGGAGGAGGACCAAAAGAATGATTTTTTTACTGTTTCGAATGTTGGGAATACTGGCAATGATAATAATGTTGATGATTCTAGCATGGATTATATGAAAAACAAACTAACTTACTTGCAAGTATAGATGGCCGACATGGAGAAATATTTGGTTACATCGATGAAAGTGACTAATAGGTTGATGCAAAGAGTGATGATTGGTGTGGTTTATGGACAAACAAAAATTACCAAGAACTTGAAAAAATTGGGCAAGTGTGATGATTTGAAGGTGATGGATGATTCTGAGGAACCTGACTGGAGGGAGTATATCTCCCTAATTGGTGTATATGGGGACCTGTTGAGAAATGCCAAGTAATGGCTTTCTCTTTTGTTGCTATTTAATGTCTACCCTCCTTTTTTTGTCTTTTTCCTTCCAGATTTTGGATTGCTATTTCATAATAGCTTTGTTATGGTTTAGGACTCATTGGTACATGGTGGATATGATTAATGGTCTATGTAGATTTAAGTACTCTAGCAACAACTTTATGTTTCTGATTAATTATGGTTGGTCTATGGTTATGGTTATGATATATGGCATGCATGCCACCCTAAATGTTTTTTATTCTAGTTGGTGGTGTTGTTTCCCACCCTACTTTTTCCTTTTTGTTTTTGTGGCTATAACCATGGGATCAGGGCCCTTTCCCTGCTTATCTAATAAAAAAATTTGGGTTTTGAAAGGGCCTCTAATCTTTTACATGGTCAATGGAATGGCTACCAAAAATCCCATTCAATAACATAGTTTTTAGTCAAGCTACCACTAGAGAGCAACTAAGACCAACCTACACTATGCTTGGCCCTATCCTTATAATACACACCCCCTTAACCTAAGGATGGTATTTCAAAATAGATATGTGAAGATATCTCTTCCTTCTTTGACACTACAATTAGAGTCATCTCACATGATGCAGATTAATTTCTAATCAAATATGTCATATGTTGCATAGAATTTTTGGACAAAGAAAGAGTGAGAATCCTCACATAGCCCACTAATAGGGTAATGGGGTCATATGAAGGAGATGCTTGAACCAATTTAGGAGTCCTAACAAGGAATGATGAAATTACTTGAGTTACACTAGCCTCAAGAGAAACCACCTTAGGAGAGGATCCTCCAAAATAATATAGTGATCTATTAATGGGAGTCAAGACAAGAAGATATCAACTAGAGAGTACAAAATAATAGACATATCCATAGCCAAATGACTAAGGAGGGCATTGTACCACCATGTAGCTGAACCCATAATCCTACAATGAGAATAAGTATAATTAGAAGTAATATGTTTAATAGTAAAGCACCACCTACAACAAAATGGTAGGCTCTCATAATAAGGTAGCTAACCCCATTGCCTAGCCTCAACCATCAAAATATCATCCTCATGAAGAGACTTGGAATGTTGATATCCACTAAAATATGAGAAAATATTGAGTGGTTAGTGTTGGACATGATTGAATCTACATTCAAAAATGACCAATAGCATTGTCAATATCTTCAAAGTAGGAATCTTCTTAGAGTTAGAGAGGGATATTGTAAAACCACACCCAAACTAGCATAATATTGAGAGATTCAGTCATAGGGTTGAATGAAGGAAACCTTACTTTGAGAGAAATGGAATGCTCATACCACATCCACAACCTACCATTCAACACCAACTTCATGTCCTCCAAAGTTTGAAAGCTTACAATAAAAACACCCCTAGCACACGGAAAAGGCTCAATTGTGCCTCTAGTGAGGCCTCCAAGACTCAAAACCTACTTATGCAAGTTTAAAAGAGAAGATAAGAAGTGATTAAATCTAAAAATTAGGAAGAATTAAAAAATCATTATCAATCACATCCTACTCACAACCCACATGGGAGAAATGTAAACAAGAATGGGGTCAAGTTTTCCATGCTAAGGAATGTGATAAGAATCAAAAGGAGTCTCCAAACTAGCCATGACCACATAGGATAGACCAAGATCCCCCTTGACAAAACTATTTGAGCCTAATACAAGAGAGCCCATGCAACTAGCATTCCTAGAAGCATCACCTAGAATAGAAGTGAAGTGTCTAAATTACTCATTCAACATTTTTTTTTGCAAGTGCCCATAGAGCACACATATCGAGGATGAACATATGATGACATCTAGAGAGGTCTATTACTTTATGTGAACCCAATATAATTTTTGTATAAATATTTACTCTACATGTATGTGAGTGTTTGTGTTCCTTAAGATGCATGCTCATGTTAGTATTCACATGTATCTCAAACTATAAGTAACATGTAATACTAAATTTTACATTTTTATTTTGATTCCCATTTAGTTTTGGGCCCATTTTGAGAGAATGACTTAGTAAAACTATAACCAATAAATAGCACAATATTGTGCAAAGTTGGGCTCATTTCTCAATCTTTCATCTATCCCTATTTACACATATTCTTTCATATTTGACCTTATCCCACACACTTTACATTTATTGTATACCCATGCCTAGACATTCATTCTCTACATTATATTATCATTTCACTATCCTAGGTCAATATTGTGAGTGCAAGATCAATTATACATCTACAAGTATGACCAATTTCTTTCTCAACATGAGTCATCTTATTTCTATCATTTTATTTAAAGACATTCAATGTGCTTTCATTTATCATCAAGGAAGAACCAAGAATTCAGTAATCAAATCATTTGCATGTCATTCTAAAAACACTTTAATTGGAGCAGTATAAGGAAACTTTGCTTGCATCATCATCCTAGAGCACTTGCATGTTTGAATATTATTGTCCTTAATCATCACTTCCCTTGTCAAAGTGGTCCTTCTAGGGGATTGATCTTAGAGAGATTGACACTAGCAATCTAGAAGCCTCCTTTAGGTGTTTTTCAATACTAACAATACTTAACAATCAACTAAGAGAAAAGAATCAATCAAATCTAAAAGTAGGCACACACATTCAACTAGATTAGATTCATTAGCTATAAGATAGATCTACACTCACATAATTGATCTAAATCCACAAATTCAATCCACAAAAAAAGTCACAAACTATTTTGATTTTGAGGCAAAATACAAACAAAAATGAACCATTTTCAATCCCAATACAAGTAATGAAAATGAACAAATTTTTAAAGACAAAAAAGTTAGAATTTAGGATGCATAAATTTTTTGAACCTCATATACTAGGTTTGAACCACAAGTGCAATATCACTTTTGTAAGTCATTTATCAACCTATCAAAACTCCATTATTTCAAATCTACTATCACTAAGAATAAGTTACAATAAATTTTAAAAAAAGTTAAATAAAATCTTCTTTTATTGAAGAATTTAATACAAAATTATATATTTTAAATTTAAAAAAAATAGAATTTGAAAAAAAATTATTAACACATTTTTCAAAATTTAATTAAATTAATACAAATTTCATTTAAAAATAATTATCATTTTCATTAAGAAAATATAAATATTTTCTAAAAGTCAATCAAAATATTAATGATTTATTAATTGAAATGCAAAATCTAATTATAAATTAATAACATTTATAATTTTTTAAAGATATTTAATACAAAATTAAAATTTTAAAATAGACTCTAACATTAAAATAATATATTCCAATTTTTTTTAAAATAGTCAAAATCTTCAAGAAGATATTTGAAAATAGATGATAAAAAAAAATTGTATGTACACTTCACTATACAAAAAATACAATAGATGATCTCCTTTCAACATGACATAATTAGTTAGAGATTTCATATTTTCTCTTGCCTTGAAGTAATTCTATGAATGGATCAAGTGGATTGCTTAACGAATAAGCATGCATATCCTTGAAAATAACTGCACCTATATTCCAAAATAATTATTAGACTATATATAATAATAATTAAAAAAGTCTAAAATTTTAATATTATAAAAAAAAAACTATCTAATAATATAAAAACATCAAATCAATTTTCACTATGCAAAATATTAATTTTATTTTAATATTAAAAATTTAATATACTTTTGTTTTTCAATGATTTTTATGATTTAATATTAAGCTTTCTATTTGATTAATGTCAAATTAATTTGAACTCAATTTCATGATAAACTTATAGGTTTGTTCAATTAAATATATTGTGTTATATATGTATAGATGTCAAAAATTATCACAACTTTCTTATAAGATAACTATTCTCAACTTATGACATCATATATAAAATAAACAAACTTGCAAAATATAAAGAAAAATATATTTAAGTTTATGAAGCTAAAATTTTGTAGTAAATTTTATCTTTAAAAATTTTAGTAATTATTTTTAATTATAAAGTTTGGAGATAATATGGAGATTCACTGAGTAATATTATATTATATTTATTTTTAGTAAAGAATATTAAGATTAATGGCATCCGAAAAATTCATCACTAGCAATTCATCCAAGGAAAATTCACGCCAACAATTCACCATCATGGAAAATTCACCAACGAAAAATTTACCGCCAAGTAAAATTCACCGCTCGTGGTGAATTTTCCTTCGATGAATTTTCCTAAAGCCAAAATTAATATATTTCTCAATAGATGAATTATATATATATGGGGCATAAATAATATAATAGCATAATGAAAGAAAAGAAGATCAATGTGATGATAGATTGACTTTAGATGTGGTATTGTACTATATAATCATGAGATGGTAGACAACAAGGTGGCAGCACACTGTATGTATACCTCAATAATGGTCTTTAATATGGAGATCACTTGTATTTAGGTAATTATGTACACATTTTTTTTGCCTATCAAATTGTATTGTTGTATGGGTGGCATTCCCTAGAACAATTGAGAGCATGGCCTTTGAGAGCTAGAAATGAAAAAGGGAAGGACTGTGTTAAAGGGAAGAAGAAGCTAAGAATAAAGGTGGAGCCTCAAACCAAGGAAATCCTCAACTTTGGTAGGGTGAGTAGTTTGGGAGTTACAAAATAAATTTGTAAACCATTTGAGTGAGAATTAGTAAATCCCGAGTTACACATTTGGATGTTGCATATGTGGGGGATGGTCAAGAAGATTAATAATCATGAGATGGTGGAAATTAGTGAGGTAATGATAAATTTAATGCTAGACCCAAGCCAATTGTTAGGGATGTAATTTTTTTTATTTGGCATAACATTTGAACAATGCATGATATCGATGAAAACTAGTTTATTTATGCTACATTATGATGTGGAGGAGATCAAGGAGTAAATAGACATGCAACTGTATTGTTCAATAGAACCCCTTCCTACAATTATTTGTAATCAAGGTTTTGGGTAATAGTTTACATGTCACGTTCTCTAATAATCTTGTTATGGAAGAGGTTAAATATTTAAAGGAAGAGGAAGTGAGTGGTGTCAAGTCCTAGTTTGAATAATTTTTATTTATATATTAAAGGAGGAAGATCTATGCAATTTGTGATTCCCTCCATATACTCTATTACTCCATGGTTGAAGTTATTCCTCATTTCTATTTTATGTTGTAATATACCTTTTAGTAATATGAAACTTAATGGTCTAAAGGATAGTATGGAAATATGCAATTTTTAATGATGAGCATGGTTAAAGATCATTTGAAGGAACATAATAGTGGTTTTTTACTATAAGTTTGTGTTGGTTAATCTACTTTCTCCAAAAATAGATCTAGTGAACTTCACATTACTAGAATATAAGCTACAACACTCTTTTCTCACTCTTGGATGCTTAACCTGGGTTTATTTAGCAAATGAAAATTATAAAATATGAGGTAATGTGTGTATACATATATGCATGATATATTCTTGTATTCATAGGTCTATAAAATAATTTATATAAGAACAAATAGTATAATTTATAATAGGAAAACAATTGTTTTACCATATGTTTTAGAAATGTTATTAAAAAAAATTAAAAAAAATAGACCTCATACAGGATAAATAAATTAATTTTCTAACATAAATAAGCAATTTAAACATATTTCAAATTTTTAATATAATCCTTAATCATATGTCTTGATTCATGATATTAATATTTATTAGCACTAGAATTTAACATAATACTATTTTCTTTCATGGTGTTAAGAATAATGAATATGTATTAAGCTTGTACACATTCCATATAATATAAATATATATTAATATATTTGTAGTTGGATCTAATGAATGTTTTTTCAAAATTCAAATTATTCTCATAGTTCTAGATCATAATGTATTTTGTATGGATGGACATTTTTAACTCAATATTGAATATAAAAGGATTTTTTAAATAACATTAAAATTAAAAATAAAGTTGGGGGATTATTTACTACCTTTTGAATGAAGGTGATATGACATAAAATTGTTGAGTGAAGCCCCATAAGAGATGATGAAAATCATCTTAGAAAATTTAGAACTACTAAACAAATAAAATAAAATAAGCAAAACTTTAGATGACAACAAACTTGGAGCTAAAGACAAGCTCTTTTCACAATTAATTATTACTAAAAAGTGAGGTGACAAGAAAATGACTTTAATTGTATCATTGATTATAAAAAAAATCTTTTGTCAAAGAGGTTGCATTTAAATGGTAAGATTAGAGGGCTTTCATAATATAAATTTAAACTTGAATATCTTTTTTTTTTGCTAGTTAAAACACTACTAAGGGGCAGCACTCTATATTTCTTCCAAAAAAGTGAGTACATGAGATTCATATAAAATTTGTAGACCTTTTCTACCAAAATGGTTTGCATAGCAACCCCCAAACCTTCCTAAATGTGCTTAGCTTCATTTTTATACAACAAAACGCTTGAATTTGAGCACATACAATTCTACCTACCCCGGGATTGACTCAAGATTTTATTTAACCATCCTTGATTACTTGCATACTCCTGAAATAGAAAAAACACAGAAAAAATACAGCAAGACCGGCCATGATCAGGCCTCATCTGATTCTAATTCTGAAATTTTCATGTACGCGATGTAAGCTACCACCACTGGACAATCTACTCCACAATTAAGGTGAGTTGGGCATTCCACTATCTCCTTCGAGTCCCTTTCATCATTTTGGCACCATTCTTCATCTGTTCTGAAATCCCAATCATCATCATCTCCAACCACAATTTCATCTTTCTACAAATCTCAGTGCCCATCCACGGGGATGATTTACCACCAAATTGGATACTCTGAGGAGGAAGAAGATGTTCCTTTCTCGCTCATCCCACAATTTTTCAAACCCTTCTGGGTCAATGGTTCGTATCAGTGGGAGTTTCATTACTTCCCTTCCATTCACTCTTATCATGTAGTAGTTTTGTGGCATCACAATTTGCTTATTCTCATCAATAATGTCTAGGGCCACATCTATGTCTCCTAGCCAGGCATGAAGGAACACCATTCGCATAAGATTCTTATCGATCTCCTTTGAAACACCCATGTGTAGGAGGATGGACAAGAACATGGCCAGGATTTTTGAGTTTGATCTAAACCTGTGGTATGCCCTTAAGAATTTTGGTCCAAGCACTTGCTTGGTCGCCCAGAGGACCAATGGATGGGATGAAGCCAACAAACCTTGTAATCTCTTGTCTATGATTTTGCCTTTGAACGACTGTTGTTGCTTATCTATGTCCAGAAAGAGTGGGGACTCCATTGCAACTACTCAAACACTACAAACCACATTTTCAAACCACGACTTTGGACGACTATCTCTGCTTCTACCACTTTCTATTTGCTTACGAGATATGCCACTTTTTATTTGGACTACCATTATATTTGACCTTTTAATATGACGGCTATACCTCCTCATGATGATTTTCCAAGAATCGTGCTCCTTGCAACGTGTAATTACACCATCACCTTGTTGGCACGAAACAGTTTAATTGCATGATATTGGGTTGCGGACTTATCTTTTCCTTACCTTGGGACTTGTCCGCCTGATTTGTTTCTTACCTTCTATTGATGGTTCATGTCTTTTCAATCGGAGACGCTTAGATTTTTCCTTTATTTTTTATAATGTTTCCTCTACCGTCGATTAATTCCAAGATTTTTGATGCCTCTTTTTCCTTGGTGGAATTGTACCACCCTCTTCCTACGTGTTATTTTCTATTGCCTTCTTTGCCAACTCATTTGCCTTGTCATTTCCTTCCCGATATATGTGACTTATTTGGAAGGCCTCATATCTGCTTACTAGGAGTTTCATGTTCTGTAGTAGGTGATTCAATTTCCAGTTCTAGGTGTTTCCTCTATGGATGGCATTAATTGTGATTAGTGAGTCCCCTTCTAGATGGATCCGATTTATACCCAGTTCTACTCCTAGTTGTAGTCCAATGACTGTCTCCTTGAATTCTACCTCATTTTTTGTGTAAATTCTTAATGGTATGGATTTTTCTGACAGGGACTTGCTGAGCATATCTCTTGCGATACATCTTGCTCCTCCTGGGCTTGGATTCCCTTGAGTTGCTCCATCAAAATTTACCTTGATCCAACCTTCTTTTGGTGCCTTCCACACTATTTCTACTCTTTTCAACCTTGATGATTATGGCAAGTTGCTTCCACTAAGAAGTGGTGGTTTTAGGCCAGTTAGTTTTTTTATTATAGTCATCCCAATTTGAGAACTTTCTTTGCTTGCCTGAGCTACACCTGACATCTTCATTGACCAATTCTACTATGGCTTTCACAATTTTCTCTCATAGCCTATTTTCATTCATCTCCATCCCTTAGAAGATCCTTTGATTTTGTCCTTTCCAAATTTCCCATATTATAATGGATGGGGTGACTTGCCATATTACACTGAATACTGATTTGTTACCTCCTTGAGGCCACATTTTGAACTAGGTCTATAGGTTTGCTGGCGTGGGGCATTGTAAGTTGAGTGTATTCCTGACCCTACCCCAACAATATTTTGTAAAGGGGCACGCCAAAAGTAGGTGATCAATGGATTCTTCCTTTGTTTTGCACATTGTGCACCTACCCAACCCTTGAATCCCAAAATTTTCCAGTCTATCCTCCATGAGTATTCCTTTTTGGATTGCCATCCATGCAAAGACTCCTACTTTGGGGAGGCATTTTTTCCCCCATATCAACTTGCAAGGCCAATCTTGTCTTGCTATGGCAAGTTCTTTAACCTTATAGCCGAACTTCACCTTGTATGAGCCTGTGGAGGACCCACACCATCTAATTGTGTTTGTTTTCGAGAATGGGACAAAATGTCTAGTTTTGAGAATAAATGATAATGCCTCTTTTTGTGCTTGTGGTGCATTGAGGGAGTGCAATTCATTCAATTTCCAGCAAGGAGTCCCCCGGTTGTCAATTATCCTCCCATAATTGGAAATCTTGTTCCCCCATAGTCTTTTCATTTCTTCTTTGATTTCTTCCATTCCCAATAAGCTGCTGATGTTCCCACACCATGAATCATTCCAAAAGGACACACTTTTTCCATCTTTGATCTCCCAGGTTACAAGTTTTGATATGATATCTCTACATTCCATGATGAAATTCTAAATTGTCGATCCTCTTGGTGGATTCAGTGTGGTGAGGATTCTAGTTGGTTCATCCGAGTCTAAGTACTTCCTTCTCATCATTTTGACCCACTTTTGATCACTTTTTGCATATAGGTCCCATACTAGTTTTGCCCACATAGCTTGATTCATCAGCATTAGTTGTTTGATCCTTGCCCCCTCTACCTCTTTAGATGTGCACACCTTATCGCAGGCCAATAGAGGGAATTTATTATGTCCCCATGTTCTACTCCAAAAAAAATTTCTAAAGATTTGGGTCATGGTTTCTTCCACTGCTTTAGATAGCTTTAAACATGACATTGAATACACCGGTATGGCTAACAATACTGACTACCAATAATAGTCTACCTATTGAGGACAACCACTTACCTTTCCAATTCCCCAGTTTATTCTTGCTATTTATCAGGTTCTCCCAATAGCAATTTTTGTTTATTCTTGTGAACAGGGGCATTCCCAGGAAACGTCCAGGTAGAGTTGCCACCTTCAAATTCAAGATTTTTGCTAGCTCCTTTTGTAAACTTGGTTGGGTGTTGAGGAAGAAGACCTCTAACTTGCCCCAGTTAATTCTCCACCCTGATGCATTATAGTAGTCCTCTAGAAACTTCTTGATCATCCTTGCCTCTTTTCTACTAGCCTCCCCCATTAGGATGGTGTTGTCCGCAAATTGTTGATGAGTGGAGGGTTCCATTCCATTTGCCACACGAATTCCCATCCATTTACCTTATCTTCTCAACTTTTGAATGCCTCTCCCCAGTACCTCTGCCATGATTATGAACAAGAACGAGAACAAAGGGTCACCTTGTCTCAGCCCTCTTGCAGAAGGAAAGAAACTATGAGCTGATCCATTCACTAGTATTGAGAATTTGGTTGTTGTGATGCATCTTTTTATCTAGTTTATCCAATTTTCTTCAAATCCGAATCTCCCCAAGACTTCCAAAAGGAATTGACTTTCCACCATATCATAAGCTTTCAGGATATCCAATTTCAGTACCATGCAAGCTTCTTTGTTCATTTTGGCTAAATGGATGGTTTCGTGAGCTATGATTATTCCTTCTCCTATCAAACTTCTTGGAGAAAAACCACTTTGTTCTTTTGATATAACCTCATTCAGTACTTCCTTGAGCCTGTTTGCTATTATTTTGGTGACTACCTTGTACATCGTATTGCATAATGCAATAGGTCTAAAGTCACTCATCATTTGTGGGTCTTTTTTCTTGGGGATTAGGGCTAGAAATGTATGGTTTATTGTCCCCAATATTGTCTTTCTTTTCCTTGACTTCTCCCTTGCTACCCATAGGTCTCTCCCCACTATGTCCCAATTTACAAAAAAAAAATAGTTGGGAATCCATCAGGCCTAGGTGCCTTGTCTAGATTCATCTAGAAAATTGCTTCTTTGACTTCTTCTAGAGAATTTTTTTGGTACAGTTTTCTATTTTGTTCTTCCTTTATGATTGAAGGGATCGAATCCAACAATCTGTCCCTTGTTTCTCTATCCTGTTGGCTTTCTTTATTTAGAATGTCTTCAAAGAATCTAACCACCTCCTTGTTTACTTCCTCCAAAGATTGTGTAGCTTCTCCATTGGCCTTCTTGATTTATGTGATTATGTTCTTGCTTCGATTGAAGATTGTTGTTCTATGAAAGTATTTAGTGTTTCTATCTCCTTTCAACCAAGATTCTCTTGATTTTTGTCGCCAGAAGAATTCTTCCCTCTTTAATATTTCTACCAGTTCAAACCTTTCTCATTCTCAAAGTCTTTTGTGTCCATTCCTTTTTCTATTATGTGCTCATTCAGGGCTTTGATCTCTTGCTCTATTCTTTCTTTTTCCTTGAAGATGTTCTTGAAGTGGGACTTGTTCCACTCTTTGAGCTTGTTCTTGAAGTGTCCCAACTTCTTGTTTATCTTGAATAGCTCTTATTTGTCTCCAAATTTAATTTCATTCCACCACTCCTTTACTAAATATGGCAGATGCTCATCTCTGAACCACATATTTTCAAACTTGAATGGAATTCCTCTTTGGGGGTCCTCCTGACCAAAGGAAAGAAAAATAGGGAAATGGTTTGATCCTATGTAGGGTAGGATGTGGGCTTCCTGTGTGGTTGCCATCTTCCCCACTCCCCCAGAGTAAAAATCTATCCAATCTTTCTGCTATGTTTGTAAAACCCTTCCTTCGGTTTGACCATGTGAAGGTTCCATTTTTGGTTTGTATATCCTTTAGCTGATTTCCATTTACAAATTCTTGGAAGTCTCTTTGAATGGTTATTGCTCTTCCCAAGCCTCCTTGTTTCTCCTCATTATTCAAGGTAGCATTAAAGTCTCCTACTACAATCCCTCTCTCACTTTTCCAATTTTCTAGTTCACTTGATATTTGGCTCCATACCAGCCTCTTCTCTGTAGTGGCTATTGGGCCATATACATTGATGATAAAGAAGATTTCATGTCTCAACAGTCCTTTGAACTTTAATATCTGCCAGTTGTTTCCTTCTTTTTCTACTTCCACAACCATTGATAAAGGATTCCATATTACTCCAAGACCTCCAGATGCTCTTGTAGCCTCCTTGAATTGTCCTTTCCATTGTCTCCAGTTGTTCATTCTCTTCCTACTCTCCTCCTCCCTCCATTTGGTCTCCTAGATTAGTATTATGTTTTCTTTTGATTGGTCAATTTGGCGCTTGACCATACACCATTTTTTAGGGCCCCTGACATTCCATGATATTATCATCATTCTGTCCTGGGAAGGAGGATATCATTCCCAGGTCTCAGTTTCCTCTGCCCTGAGGCATCACTTGCTATTGCCAACTTGGCTTTATTTGTTTTCCTGCCCCTTCTGGTTTTCTTTTTTATATTTGGTTTGCTTATTTTTTATTTAGATTGTTCCAACATCCTTTCTTCAATCAGTTCTCCCTCCTCTACCTCCTCTAGGTCTTCTTCTTCTCCTTTTGTGCATTGATCACTCTCCTCATCCTCATTCTGTGAATAGTTTTTTTCTTCCTCCTTGATTTTTTCTTCTTTTTCATTACTCTGATTCCCTACTAGTGCTTCTGCTCCAGTACTGGATAAATCCTTGAGTTGTGAGGTGATATGATTTTGGAGTTCCCTTGCTTCTCTCAAGAGAGTATTGAACTCATTTTCTGCTTGGGAGGCTACCTCCACCGATTGTGCCTTTCCTAGTTGGAGAGCCTCTTTGCCCTTCTGGGTTCCTCCCACCTTCTCTACTATTGCCAATCCTCCTCCGAGAATTGGGTCTTTTGGTGCTCGAGATTGAGTTCCTTGGGATGAACCATCCCTTGATTATTCTATGCACTTTTCACTCTCAATGATCCCTTTTCCCCTATTAGAGGTGCCAGCTTGAATTGATTCTCTGAAGAGGCACTTCTTGGGCCCAAATCCTTCCCACACCTCTATTTCTTGGTTCCAACTTCCAAATTTCATCAAAATTTCTAGGTGCTTGTAGATTTTGACGCCCTCATTTATCTCTACTAGGATGCTAGCCTCTGAACCATCTTTGCCATTGATGAAGTCCTCATCTACCCCTAGGCACACCCCTAGGGCAATCTCCTATTCTCACCATAGCTTCCACATTCCAGAATTATGAGGGAAGAGCTACCAATTTGATCCAAGTGGGGATTTGTTTTATTACGCAGTTCCATGGATCAAAGTTTCATCTCTAGTTTAAGCCATGGAAATTGTGACCATTCAAGAATAGTGGTTTCCCATTTACTATTTCCTGCTTTAATTGTTGATCTATACATTCTATGAGAAAGAATGAATTTGGAAGTTGGGAGATTCTTACCCGATCTTTGTAATTGGATCACCACCATGCCTTGATCTCCTTAGAAGGGCATCCTAGTCCACACCATTTGGTGAATAGGGATCTATCCTTCAGTTTGGTGACTCTCAATTCAATCTTTTCAATGAGCATTAAGAACAATTTACTTCCTCAAGGTTGCAGTTTTCCACCCACGTTCAATCCAAACCCTCTATTTTGGAATTTATTCCTATTCACTTTCCTTCTGAATAGCTCCTGAACTCTTGGATTCATTCTTCTCCCAAAGTCAAATTATTTTGCATTTTGCTACTCTAGTTTTCCTTCTCTTCCTGAATTAGGGTTTCCCAAACCTTTCACCTTCCAAACTTTGTTAGTGCGCTTCAAAGATCCACCGTTTTTGCGGTGCCAATTGGAGTTCGTCGTGTTTTCTTGCCGACCATTTTCCCATAACCACCCATGCCTTGAGTTGCGCTCACTCCATTTTCCTTTGCTCTTTTATAGGTCTATAGCCTTCCTACCTCACTCAGGAACCCTCCATCTGCCTTCTCCTTGGAATCTTCTTCTCTGGTTGTGGTTTTGTATTTCCAGGCTTTCCTTCTTATAGTATGTCGGATGGCACTTCTCCACCCAGGTGCCATTTTCAAACACCCATTGCGGGGTGTGGTCTATTGGCTCCCACTTGCCATTCTCTTCCACCTTCTTTCCTGCATGGCATTCGTCGACCACATCACCCCAACAGTTTCTTTCTTCCTCTGCAAATTTTTGTTCCCCTTCGCCACCTTGTGCCATTAATTCACATTAACTCGAAAAACTATTACATTATTTTTTTGTGTATTAAACTTGAATATCTTAGTAACATCTAGATGTTAGGGAGATAGTATAAGAAATATATGTAATTATAAATTCAATGATAGACATATTACTTATTTATATTGTGTAACATTTTGGGTGTAAGAAATTTATGGATATTCAGATTCAATTCTCCATTTTGTTGGGCCTCTCATTTCAATGTGACTTCTTCACGTTGTGTGGAGTTCTTTTTGAATCCCCTCAAAATTGCTAAAAGATTTCATAAAATAAAGGATTTATATTTAGGGATTGTTATACTTGGCCCCACGACTACTTGGCATTGATACTTCTGAATGAGAAATTTGAATGGCAAAATCATTTTTCATAACTTGAGCCTTTGGCGTCTAAAGATTTTTAATTACAAGCCTGTGAAGATATCCTCGTTGGAAATGATATCTGGTGTGTGTAATCAACCGGTTGCCTTAATCACTCATTATTATCTTGGTTGGCATAATAACGATGTTATATGGGTGATTTTTCACATTGATGACCATTCTAATTTCCTTCTCTCACAGGGTTATTGGTTTCTCATTAGGGCTACCTTAATGAAACACCCCCCTACTGCTCCACTAGGGCCTCATCTTGAGGCTTTACCGCTTCCGTTTAGCTCTTTATCTGCCCAAACCTATATCTATTGTTCATATTGAGGATCTTGAACCCCTTGACCAACCCACTACGAACCCCTCCTTGATCGAGTCTATGGGCACTAAAAGGAAAACCCCTTCGATGGACACTAAAACTTTGAACAACTCTAAGCCTAAACCCCCTACCCAAAAAAAAGGGAGGAGAGGGGACTGCTCAATCAAAAGCGATTGTTGGGAAAGCAAACCAACAACAAAGAAAAAAGGTAAGGAAGAGGGTAAATGCTAGGTGGAGCGTTCGACCACAAATAATGAAGGGAAGGACAATGTGAGTAAATATTCTAAGGGGGACACCATAGTGGTTGCTAGTGTGGATATGGGGGTGGAGAACACTAGCATCAAGAGATCCAATAGATTGGCGAAGAGCAAAAAGGAGGTGCTTGTGAATGATATTTTGAGCGACGAGGAGAAGAGTGATAGCTAAGGCAAGAGTAAGAAAGAAGATACGGAGGATGAGGAGGAATTTGTGGAGAGACCTAGTCACTTTTTTGACTTTAATAAGATGCTCCAGGATGATTTGACAACCCACTCCTCGGACCCTAGTGCTATGGAGAAAGATCATACTAAGACTATGGACAAGGAGGACGATAATAGCAAGCTGCTGGAGCACATGGATAAGCTCAAAAGAAATTTGCTAGGTTGAATTGGTTCACCATTAAAATTATCCATCGTTTTGCAGATACCCTTTCTATTGTGCTCAAGGAAGAAGTGGGCAAGGAGACTATGGAGGACCCTAACTGGGTTGGGGAGGATGTTGTTAACTTCCTCATACATAAATGGGAGGGTACAACAAATTACTCTATTATTTCTTTGCTTTTTTTTGTCATTGGGTCTTAGTGTGTAGGTTGTCGGTCTGCTATCTTTGTGTCTTGTTATTTTGGTGAATCTATTTAATGTTCTAGACTTCATCTTTTTTGGCCCTTTGGGCTCATGGTGTAAAGGGTACTACACCCTATAAATCCAACTTAATATGCATTTACAGGGTGTAGTACCCTTTACACCATGAGCCCAAAGGGCCAAAAAAGATCAAGTCTAGAACATTAAAACAAAAACCACCAAAATACAAGACACAAAGACAACAGGTCGACAATCGATGATCCAGGTGGATGCTTTTCGTCAAAATTTGAAGTGTTCCATATGTTCCAAAATTCATTGCCATGATGAAGTACTCGAAAAACTAAACCCAATGCAACTTGAACAGAGTCAAAAGGAGCTCATATGCTTAAGTTATGCTCAGTCAAAGTTGGGCCAAACCGAATACCAGGGGCCAGTCAAAAAGGCAAAACAAATTATCATCTTGGAATTCATCGAAATCAACATCAAAATGAAGAGCTCAACACCACAATCCCAACGTCGCTTGTTTCACGTC
Source organism: Sequoiadendron giganteum (assembly GCA_007115665.2). Lineage (NCBI taxonomy): Eukaryota > Viridiplantae > Streptophyta > Pinopsida > Cupressales > Cupressaceae > Sequoiadendron > Sequoiadendron giganteum. Next base: position 912,960,807 of record CM021100.1, on the reverse strand, counting down.
AAATGAAGTTCGTATGAGTGAGATATAGCCAATCAAAGTTTCCAAAAAGATGGGTTGACCAAGTACAACTGATGATGTCAGCATGATGATGTGGCATCACAAGAGCTTGACATGTGGGAGGTTAAAAAATTGACATGTGGTAGATGACGTGGCAGGACAAATGACATGGCATAGGGTGGCATGGCATAGTTTGATGACACGTTGACATGTGTTTTTCAACAACAAATGATTAGGTGTCATGTGGCCCAACAGCTTGGTGCCACGTGACACGATCTCCACAACATGGTTCAAAATAAAGGTTGGGGGATTTGAACCTCCTCTTCCCAAAATTCTCTCCTCACCACTAGACCATGCAATAATTTCATAATATATTGTGGGTTAGTTTCTATTTATTAAAATTAAAAAGCTAAAATAGGAGGTGGTTTGAACCACCAACCTCCTCTCTCTCATCCAATCCTCCTACCAATGTGCCAAGCGCTTATTTTGAGAATTTTCGAGGGTTGTTTAATTTAAACAATAGTAAAAATTCAAATCTCTCTAAATTCAAAGATTTAACCCCCTAATAATATCCAAAAAAGATCATTTAAGCTTTTAAAGTCCAAATTTAAATATTAAAAGGGGCTTAAAGTAATATTTATAAGATCTTTAAAAGATTATTAATATATTTAAAAGATATTAAAACGGCTTTTAAAGATATTAAACATTATTTTTGTAAAGGCTCCAAAATACAAGAGCCATGATTTTTCAGGAAATTTCTAAGGGATTATATTTGAAGACTATCTTTGTAAGCCCGAAATTATAAGGGCCCATTTTTTTTTTAAAGGGTTAAGATATATTTTTGTAATTAGGGGGGATTATATGATATTTTTACTAGTAATGAAAGATTTGTAAATCATATGGTTAATTACCATATTGAGTAAATTTTGTGTATAAAAAGGGGATATTTGGATTTGTAAGGGGAAGGGAAAATCAGGAAGGAAGTTGGAGGAAACCAGAGGAAGTGAACTCTCTGTACAAGTGAAATTAAGCGAACATTGCCAGAATGTTTGTGCTTGAAGGAGATAATTTTTCTTCATTTTCCTCATTGATCGAGGAGACTTTGTACAGACTTTTTGGAGCATAATTGAAAGATCGATCACTCCGTTAGAGAGGGACTCAAAGACTAGCCAATTGGCGAACTCTGTTATCAATTTTTTGTCTTGTCTTGTCTTTCTAATTTCTCAATTTTTGTTGTTTTCGTTACTCATTTAGATGTTTTTTCAAGCATTTGAAATTAAGCATTTCAATTACATTTTAAAGACCTTCAAATTAATCATTGTAAGAGTTATTATTCATGTGCAACTGTCCTAGATCCTAACATCAGATCAACCGACATACAAAGACCCAAATAAAACAGAACACAAAAGCAACAAACTAACTTGTTATACCCTCCCATTTTTGAATGAGGATGTTTATAACATCCTCCCCAACCTAGTTGAGGCCCGCCTCCATAGTCTTCTTGTCCACTTCTTCCTTGAGCACAACAAAAAGGGTACTAGCATAACAATGGATCATTTTGATGGTGAATTGAGTCAACCTAATGAATTTCCTTTTAATTTTATCTATTTGTTCCAACAACTTGCTATAATTGTTCTCCTTGTCCACAATCTTTACATTATCTTCCTCCATAGCCCTAGGGTCTAAGGAATGGGTCATCAGATCATCCTTGAGCATCTTATTGAGGTCGAGAAAATGACTAGGTCCTTCCACAAATTCCTCCTATGTATCTTCCTCCTTCCTCTTGCCTTTGCTATCAGACTGCTCCTCGTCACTAGAAATATCATTCACTAGCAATTTCTTACTATTTTTTGCCAATTTGTGGGATCTCCTGATGCTGGTATTCTCCATCCCCATATCCATAGTCACTGCCACAAAGGCGTCCCCCTTAGAGTCTTTACCCACATTGTTCTTCCCTCTGTTGTCCATGGTTGGTAGCTCCACCTAGCATTTACCCTCTTCTTTATCTTTTTTCCCTACTATAAGTTTACTTTCCATCTTGTGGGGATCAATTTTGAGCTCGCAAAGCCTGATCACTGCTTTTGACTGAGCAATCCCTACTCCACCCTTCTTTTTCTTGGTAGGAGGTTTAGGTTTATGGGAATTCAGAGTTTTGGTGTTCACCAAAGGGGTTTTCCTTTTAGGGCCCTTAGACTCGGTCAGGGAGGGATTCATAGTGGGTTGGGCAGGAGGTTCAAGCTCCTTGATATAAATAGAAGAAATAGGTTTGAGCAGACAAAGAGCCAGATGGAAACAATAAAGCCTCAAGATGAGGCCCTGGTGGAGCGATAGGGGGCGTTTCATTAGGGTTTTGGACAACAATGTCCAAACACTTCTTAACCGAGTTATCCAAATCAGTAAGCAAGAAAAAAGGAAAACTTAATAGCATTTTATGATGAATATATTGAGAAGAGGTGGATGGTAATAGTAAAACACACTATGCCTACCTTCTAAGGTCACATATTTCATAATAGCTAGAGAAACTTGGTCCCAAGAGCGAGGGAGTGCTTCCCTTTTGAAACCCAACTGAGACCTGACCGATTTTTCATTTTCTTTGAAGAAAGCGTTGAATTGAGGCTTTCATTATCCTAGGTCTTGGTGTGTTTTGTGTACTTCTTCCCGCTACATGAAAGTACGAATGCTTGAGCTATGATATCCTCAATGACCTCGAAAGAGATACCTCCCATTGTAACCCTCCTATCTTTCCAAGAGCTCACCAACCCACCTTTGACACAAATATGCCATACCAAGGGATTCTTTCAAAATTCCTCATAGTTATCTAAATCCATCCTCACCTTGTTACTACCCATTTTCCCACACTTCACTTTGAGATACTAGTAATCCTACGAGAGAAAGAAATTAAAATGTCTTTCAATGTAAAAGGTCACCCATAAAATATTATTTTTAAGCCAACCAGGATAATGTCGAGTACTTAAGGTGATCTTTAGGTTACACTTGCCAAATGTCATTTCCCAAGAGGATATCTTTGTGGGCCCATAATTGAAAATCTTAAGACACCAAAGGCTTAGGTTGCGAAAAATGATGAAATTGATAGGTTTACCCTTCAAATTGCATATGCACAAGTATTGATGCCAAACGGTTGTGGGGTCAAGTATAGAAATCCCTGAGTATCTAACCTTTATTCTATGAATTTTTTTAGCAATCAAGAGGACTCATAATGATCTACACACGACATGAAGAAGTCACATTGAAATGAGAGGCCCAATAGAATGGGGATTTGAAATTGAATGTCTGTATAGATATGTTGAGGTTATGACAAGACCGCTTATTAAATTTGTCCATGGCCCAACCAATCTTAACCATTAACCCGAGGTACTTCCCATCACCTCTCATAATTAGCTCTGTAACCACTTTCTTCATCCATTTTTTCAAATGTTGTCACATATTTAACACCTCATCATCCTTCTTCATCCACATCACCCAAAGAACAATGATGTGGACAACCCATAAAGCCTTAAAAGGAGCATAATTATTAATCATCATGGGTAATAATGGTGCCTTGTTCCTTAAGGATGATACCCTCTATCTTTGGTGGTAAGCTCCCAATACTCCTCCAACACCTAGAAATGCTCCTAAAGGAACCAAGATTAGCCAAAGTGTCATCAACTTGATTTCACTCTCGAAAGATGTGAGATAAGATCTTCATATCAAGCTTCGAGATGAGGTGATTTATGTCTAATAGGATACCTTTTGTATTCCATCCTAATAACCTAGCAAGTTTGATTGAATCAATCAACAACATAGAATCCCCTTCTATATGCAGTTTCTTTATCCCCATAGTGACAACTAACTAGACACCCTTTAGCATTGCCCTAGCTTCTACAGTCATGGAAATTTGAATTCCAATGCCCCCTAACTAACCAACCACAAAGTTACCCCTGTAATCCCTAATGATACCCTTGATGCTAGCCCTACCAGGGTTCCCCTTGACCGCTCCATCAAAATTGAGTTTGCACCAACCCCAATTCGAGGTTTCCAAGCTATGTCTCATCTAGCCTAGGCCTTAGAGTTATCAAAGGAGTTGATCTCTAACTTCTTATTCCAAGCTTTAGCCATCTTGATCTCCCTCTTTGTAGGAGGTTTGTCTGAGGTTTTCCCAGTGTAAATTGAAACATTTTCAGAAATAAGCCTTAGCCCAATGCCAAAAACCTCCTTAGGACTCATCTCGATATTCCTAAAAAATCCAATTATTTCTCTCTTTCCACAAGCACCAACAGATAACTTCTTATTCCAAGCTTTAGCCATCTTGATCTCCCTCTTTGTAGGAGCTTTGTCTGAGGTTTTCCCAGTGTAAATTGAAACATTTTCAGAAATAAGCCTTAGCCCAATGCCAAAAACCTCCTTAGGACTCATCTCAATATTCCTAAAAAATCCAATTATTTCTCTCTTTCCACAAGCACCAACAAATAATGGGAGAGACCTAGTTCCAAATATCTCTAGGGATAAGATGTTGGAAGGGACTAGATCAACCCAAAATGAAGGATTTGATGTCCCTACACATAGTCCAGTGGGTCCCTAGCTTTTCAAAATCTAGATCCCAGACTCCAACAACAAACAAACAATGTAGTAATAAATTATCAACAGACTCTTTATTGCTTTTACATAACAAACACCTATTCAAGATTTGAAATCCCCTTTTCCTCAGGTTATCTTGAGTTAGGATCCTGTTATGACAAGCCATCCACCAAAATAAATTGATTTTAGGAATCATGTGCTAATTCCAAACCTATCTCCAAGGTTTGTCATGATCACCCCAGACCGACAACATATTGTAAGTTGTTCTGACAGGAAAATTGCCCAGCCGATCTTTGATGCAGTAGAATTCATCCTCAAAGTTGGATAAAGGTAGTCTAGTCAGGGAGAGCAAGTCTTGCAATGACTTATCCAACAATATCAACTTAGGGGACTAGGGGCAACAAAGAACAAATTCTTTCCAACGCATAGTACCCGACTAACCATGAAAGTAGTCACTCACATACATACCAAAGAAAAGTTGCACAATTCTCATAAGGTTCTTGAATCTACAGTGTGATAAGGTGGAATCAAGCAGCTAAGGGTACTCCCAAAATCTAATGTAACTACCATTCCCAAGTTTCCATTTCATCCCAGACATGAGCAACCCCTTCACTTTGTAAATGTTATTCCAAGCTAGCGAACTCGTAGGGTGATCATCTAAGAGACATTTAATCATAGGTTTGTTGCAAATATACTTAGCATGCATGATCTTACACTAGTCCTTTTTATTCCTTGACTTGTCCCATCCAACCTTAGCAAGTAAGGCTTTGTTGGTAGTTAGGATGTTCTTGATCCCAAGCCCGCCACAGGATTTAGGTAAATAAAATTTGTCCCAGCTAACTAAAGCAAACTTCTTCTCCTCAGTCCCAGACCATAAGAATTTCCTTTGGATTTTTTCAAATTTCTCAACAATATATCTGGGAATTTTAAAGATAGAAAGGAAGTAGAAAAGGATCCCTTGAAGGGCAGTAGTCAGGAGTTGTAGCTTGCCAGCATGGCTAAGGATGGAACCTTTCCACCCTACCAATTTCCTTTAAATCCTATCTAAAATTGTGTTCCAAAAGATAGGAGTAACTTCTTTGATTGTAAGGGATAACCCTAAATACACCGAGGGGAGAGAGCCACTCATCCATCCCAGGAAAAAAATCACCCAAGTGTGGAGGGCAGGAGTGTTGTTGAAGAAATACATCCTGCTTTTATTGTAGTTTATACACTGGCTAGAGCAAGCAACATAATTTATTACGAACTATTGAATAACAACTGGTTCCAACGAAATTGCAGTTTTAACCCCCTTTATGGATCTCTTCGATAGTAGTTTGGTTATGTTCCTTCTCAATAACATCCACAACCATGATAAACAAATAGGGCGAGAGAGGGTCGCCCTATCTAATGCCCCTCCTAGTGTTGAAGAAGCCAAAGGGAACCCCATTAATCGAGACAAAATATCTCACAGTGGTAATACATTCCATCAAGAGGTTAATCACCTTTCAGTCGAAGCCATACTTTGATAGGACTTTGGGAATAAAGTCTCATAGCACCTTGTCATATGCTTTTGAGATATCGAGCTTGAAGGCCATACTGGCATTGTTGCATCTGTCCATGGAATGTTAAATTTCATGGGTTGTTATGGCAACGTCCAAGATATGACGACCCATAACACAACCTTTTTGGGTAGGGCTTATATTTTTTCCAACAAGGGTTTCAGACGACTCACCAGAATTTTAGAGATCTTATAAATGGTATTGCAAAGGCTAATGGGTTAGAAGTCTGTCATAGAATGTGGTTCAACAACTTTGGGAACCAGGGCAATAAAAGTGTGGTTCAACTGTTTGAGGATCTTATCAAATTTGAATAAATCCTTGGCTTCCAAAACAAGGTCCCCCTCAATAATCTCCCAAAATATCTGAAAGAAATTTGGGGGGAACCCATCTGGGCTTGGTGCCTTATAGGAACCCATACTCAAAATAGCCATTTGAACTTCCTTGGGAGTGACATCACTAAGAATGCTATTATGATCCTCCTAGGTTATAGAGGTAGGGAGAGGGTCCAATAGTAGATTGTCCAAAGCAAACTTGGGAGCCTTGACAGGAGCCAAAAAATCCTGTTGGAAGTATCCAGATGCCAAAAGCCCATTCTGGGTGGGCATGTTGACCATAACACCCTGCTCATTCTATAGTTTTGTTATCTGATTCCTTTTCTTATGCTTTAGGGCCGAAACATGAAAAAAGGAGGTATTTCTATCTCCCTCCTCTATCCATTGGACTCTAGACTTTTGTTTCCTGGATATTTCCTCCTTTTTAAGATGTGTTCCCATTCCAAACGATCCTCTCTTTCCTAGTTATAGGCCAATAGACTAATATCCCACTCTTCCATCTTTTTTTGCATAACCTCCAGCTTATCCCCTAAGACTTTTTTTTTTGGAAGACATCCCCAAACACTCTCTTGTTACATCCCTTCACCTTATTTTTTATATGCTTGAGCTTGTTAAAAATCCTAAACATGGGGGAGTCGTGTATAGGGATATTCCACCATTCAACAACTTTATTCTTGAAATCTGGATGAGAATTCCACATTATTTCAAAACGGAAGGGAAAGGGTCCCACAAAAAAGAGTTCATTCATGACTAACAACAGAGGGTTATGATCAAATACACTATGGGGTAGGGCAAGTAGATTGGCACTGAGCAAAGCTGACCAGTTGTGAGAATAAAGAAATTTTTCTAGCCTAACCTGGATCAAACCATCCCCAAAGCACCTATTGGTCCATGTGAAGGACTGACCCAGAAGGTCAATGTCAAATAGACCAGTGTTTCCTAAAGAAATTGCTAGATCAGACATGTTGTCAGAGTAGTTTGTAAGCCCTCCACACTTCTTCGAAGGATACAAAGGAGAGTTGAAGTCACTAGCCACCAGCCAATGTGTCCTTCTATTATGATTTATCCAATTAGTAAGATTTTTGCTGAAAGGAATTTCTAACATTCCTTAGGTTGGGGGTGTAGACATTCATGAGTGACCAGGAGCCTCCCGAGTGAGAAAACTTGACATCTACAGTATTTCAGCATTGAAAATTTTTAGAACCAGTGATCCTATTAGGATTCCACATCACAAACAACCCACCAGATGCCCCATCAACATCACTGCATGAGAATAGGGCACCCGACCAAATATTCTTAGCTATATTTTCAAAGTTTGTTTTCTTCATTTTGATTACTTGTAGTAGTAAAACATCAATCTTATGTTCCATCACATAATTTTTCAGCGCTAGCTGCTTGTGAGAGCTATTTAGCCCCCTCACATTCTAAGATGAGACTTTCATTTTTGACCCTTCTTTGAGGACACTTCCAATGTCCTCTGTTTACCTATGGCTATCTCTTTCGTTGTCTCCTTGTTCCTAGTATGTCGCTAGTTGGGCCTACTAGGTTTAGAGTCACCACCCACATTAGCTTTCCTTTGCTTGCCCTTTTTCTTTGGGGTTGACCAGAACTCCTCCTCCGTTGCTTTTTCTTGAGTCAAAGCCAAAGAATTAGTCTTTACTTACTCAAATTTTAATTTTAAGGCCTCTTCGTCTAGGATTTCACCCTCTTCACCATCTTTAGCCAACTCCTAGCTAGGGGAATGAGCACCTAGAAGACCTGCCAAGGGTACACCAGGAACCACAACACCAAGCAATTCCATGGCACTGGCTAGAGCAGGAACAATAGGAATCAAATCATAATCATAATTTTTAAACAAAATAAACCACCTATAATTTAGATTTCAACAATCTTATCAAACTTAAACTTACTTCTAACCTTATAAAACTTGATCTTACTCAAAATTATAAGTAAGAACATATATATCATAATTTAAAAAGTAAGTGTAAAGATGTTATCTTTCCACTTTATAATTGAGGAAAATTAAAAACCAATATTCTATAGCATTAGAAGAAGCAATTAATTTAGAGAATTTTAAGAAATGGTTCTTGTGAAAGTTCAAATGTAAATTGTGGTTCTACAAGATTAGGTTGTGAGAGAGAGAAGATGAAATTATACGGTGACAATATAGGTGGTACCTCATATATTTAGTTAAAAATATGGATTCTCAATTGTATTTCCTCTCATCACTCTATACACAATGGTATAGATGGAATTCTTATATTCAGTAAGAACTTAGAAAATAAATAGAAGCATTCATAAATCCTATATAGCCTTATTTTAATGTATGGAATTTGTTTGTTTGAGATAAGATTAGAAATATGCCAAAAAGAGATGGATTTATCAGATTCACAATAATTAAATGAATTCGAAGATGAAATCAAGGCCAAGGAAAGGCATAAAATGTTCTTAGGTTGGTTAAACGATATCTAACCCTTTTTTGAAAATTTAGTTGCTTATAGGGTGATTTTACATAAGCAGTTGAAAGGGACACATAGTCCATGGAAAAAGCTCCAACCAATGTTGTTTAGGCCATTAAAAGTAAGTGTGGATTACTTCCATCTCTTACCTTTCCAAAGTAGGTCACAAACTTAGTCTTATCAAATGATGCTACAAGGGCCAAAAATTCCTACAAAAGGAGAATGGTAGAAGAACAATGTGGATGCAGGAATAAAACATTCACCAAAATATAATAAAATTACCATGCTTACAAGAAAGAGATTATGTGTATGAAAAAATGGTATGATGGAATTTAAGATTTAAATCTCCTAGCTCAATTCAAAGTTAGAACAAAATACAAGAATTTAAATAATTATGAAAAAATGAAAATTACCCACATCTATGATAGGGAAGATATAGTGGTAGGCTTTGTAGTGGACTAATTCCAAAATAAATTGGACTTAAGGAAAAAATAATAGCTTCCTTGATACAATGGCTAAGGAGCTTGCAAATATTTAGGTATGTTATGAAGATACTTTAACACCCAATAAGGCAAAAAATTTAAATAGCTGAGCTAGAATGGAATCACCGCTAAGGAATTTCGCATACTGGATCCCCATGAAAAGAAAAGAATATGAACATGGCATGAATGCAAGAGAAGAAATAAGAGTCCTTCAAGGATGGCATATAGGTGAATTGTGTCTTTTCATCACAAGGGTACATCTGAATATTAAATCACTAGATGAATACTAAATTCTAAAGGTCAACTTATTGCACAAATCAGGGTTCATTGATATTGTTGATATGAAAAATATCCCATTCTTGACTCATTAGGATGAAATATTCTTTTACAAGTACTTGCATGAGTTTACCAAGTATATTTCCCCAATAATTTTATTGCACGTGATGTAACATTTAAGAGTATATCTTCGATCATAACAACTAACATGTATGACAAGCCACTAGAAAAATGGCAGATATAAAATTAAAGGTAAAAAATAATTAAAGAAAAATCCAACTTTGTTATAATGCTTTACAACAAAGGTTTCCAATCCAATTCAATGGAACCCCACACTATGATTTCTCTGACATCGAAGGAGACATTTGGGAAGGTTTGCATGAAGGAGACAACTAGAATGAAGTAGATGACTATGAATTGCATTAACTTAGCAAACACATTAAAACTTTGAAAAGTATAAGTACATCTATATGATGTTGAATAGTGAAAATTTCTTTAGATTAGAATGTTAAGAAATCTATCCACAAGTGATTTGGATTCTCTTGTAGAAGAAATCTAAGTTGAAAGCATTGAGAATCTAAGAGTCTCAAATATCTTAGGTAAAAAAGGAAGATCATGTGTATCCTTTGGCTCTCATTTAAACCCTCCAATTAGTTTTGAAGTTTCAAGAAGGAGGTTAACTAATTAATAGTTAAACATATATCTATGTATTGGTTTACTTTACAAGGTAAATAATATATATTGATAATTTATTAGTTGTATAATATATAGCTATGTGTTGATGATGCATGCCCATGTTTAGGCTAGTTCGGTCAATAACACTTAGTGGTTATCCAAAAGTTGTTCAAAATTCAAATGATACGTCCTTTGGCCAATTCTCACAATTGTTATCTAGAGTTTGATATGGTCAAGAAACTCTCATTTGCCTACTCTCCCTAGTGTCATTGAAATTATTAGCTAGAAAATATCTATTCATTGCATTTCCATATAAAAATAAAAGCATCATTTTAGGTAATTTTATTTAATAATTATTGTTAAAAAAATTGTTTTTAAAGTTAGTGGTTTCATGATTTATTTATTTTTTGTTTATTTTAAATAGTTGTTAAATAATAATGTTTTTATCATATAAATCAAAAATATATATACATTATTTTATAGGAAAATTTTGAAGAGAAATATAAAAAAGGATAGAAAAAAAAAGTGCAACAATGTGAAACCTTTTTTATTTAGTAGCTACAAAATTTCAGCACCCTATTTATCTATGACTAAATTTGCACTCCCTAGATTATAAAAATTCCACCATTATAGAAGAAGATTCCAAATTATCCTCCGTGCTTAATTAAAATTTATATGGGAACACCTATGCTACTAAAAATTAAGTGACTACATGGACAACTATATATACACCAATTATTTGTGGCTTGTACTTGTATATCCAATTTTTCTCTTTGTTATATTGTTTATACTACATATATGAGATTTGTATTGGAAAAAGTATTATCCAAACTCTATATTATCAAGAGAATGATTCTTCTTTGCCCACTTTTCCATAGTATTACAAACTAATAGTAAAAGAATCTACATGGATCCTCACATGTAGAGAGCAAGATGAAGAGTGATTATACCTATTCTAATAAAAAAATTGGGATCATTCCTTGCATGCCTTTTTATCACCTATAGACCTCAAAGCATAGAAAAGGGATTCACTTAATTCAATATAGTAGATGGGAACTTCTTCTCTTAACTTCTATCTTGATGCTTTACAACTTCAATAAACCCTACCAATGAACTCCCTCCAACTACAACCCATGAGCCCACTCTCCAACACCATGACACCATTAGAGGGCCTGCTTTACCAAACTATAGCCTAACAAAGATTCACCTCATTTAGGTCCCAAAACCCATCACTATGAACTCCCTCCACCTACAACCCATGAACCTACTCTCCAACACCATGACACCATTAGAGGCCCCCTTTACCAAGCTAGAACCTAACAAAGCCTCACCTCATTTAGGTCTCAACTCCAATCACTTTTCCATGAAAAAGAAAGCTCATAACTATGTCAATTGTACCAAATCTCCTTGTGATGCCACTTCAATATTCTCCCACTCCCTTCTTCACTCCCATTCTAAGGTTAATGCTCAATTCATTAATGGACATGCAACCACCATTGACAAACACAAAAACAATGTTAATCACTTATATTTTCCTAATTTATGCTCAAATTATTGTCATAGGCTAATTTATCCCTTCTTGAATTCCCTCCTTATCACCTTCTACTCCAATTTCTCCTACTATTATTGACTCTCACTTGACCAACAATTCTCACTTAAACCCCGAGTTGGTATTTCTTGTTTTCATAGAACATAAGTGCAAAGAGTGTTCTAGGGTTTCAAATATGTTAGTTCATTTTCCCTTAGGGCAAATTATTCTAAAAGTTGTGAAGAGGTAGCTTTGAAGCAATTATTTGTAATCATGCCTCTTTGGCTAGTTATTTTACAAGATTTTTGGGTAAATAGATGTGACATGCCTTTCTTTCCATGAAGTTTTCTTTCACCACATTTGTTGGTGTAGCTATAACATGACCTTGATAAGTGTCACAACATTTTAATGCATTACAATTTGTTAACTAAGATGGTCTTTTTCTTGTTATAGATTAATATATGCAAGTTTGGAGAAGGATAATTAAGTCAATGTGGTTGTTGCATAGCATACCTCTATTGTGATTTATAATAGCCAAATGTAACTATGTAACCCAAATAAGGCACCAATCTTGAAGACATTGGCCTTCCATACATATTTAAATCAACATAATCATTTACTAGTAACTGTAGGAAGTATAGTAGGATTTATGTCTAAAATGACACATGATCAAAAGCCCAAAAATCTCACATGGTTCAATAATAGAAACTAGGGAATAGTCTTTAGCAACTTTAAACTATTAAAATTTTAGTGAATCATGCCCAGTATGTCTAAACCTTACCAATATGTGCAAGGTATTAAATGAAATCATCTTAGGGTACATGTGCAAGATATAAAATTAGCTACATAAGTGGTCTTATGCAACTAATTAATCTTGACCTAGTGACAAATATAGGAGACAAATGCACATTTGAGTATAGCCACTAATTGTCACAATCATGTTACATTTTGATTGATATAAAAATCTATCAAGGATACCTCTAGAAATACCTAAGCCCAAAGTGTAGGAGAATCTACCCACTCTTATTAGTTGGCCTTAACCTTCCTCAATCTACTGATGAACCCCTATTTTACCTTCTTGATGACAACCCCTAGCTGTAAAGGTAATAAATGTTCTAGGATTGGAGACTTGAAGTTTTGGGAGCTAACAATGGGTTCTACATATGACATAGCTAGCATAAGTGACATTGTAACTCATTGTGGTTCAAATGAGATTGAACCAAATGTTGACTTCCATTCTCTCAATGAAGTGCAATATGAAGATTATTGAATATTGACTATAATTTTTATTGTGTATTGACATTTGACAAGTCCTCTAAATTTTGAATTTATGAGTCTTTTATAAATTATGAGGTATTGTAAAAAAATTTAATATATATATATATAGCCAAACTTATACCTATACGAAAGGAAAAAAAATGTCATATTGTTGTACCTAAATCTCATACCCATATCTATCCCCATACTAGGACTGATAGCTTAACCTTTTCTTTATGTGCTAGTTGTTGATGCGTTTGATTACTTGCTACAAAATACACATACCAACAACCTCATTCACAACATTTATTTTCCCTGTAGTAATTATGCTATCAATTCCCACTTTGTGGATGATAGTTTTCTCTTTCTTCAAAACAATTTGAATGAACTTGCTAACACTATGGATATGCTCAAGACCTATACTAGTTTGCCTCTAGATCCCAACTAGCTATGCACAAGACCAAATACTTCATGATTCATCTTCCTCCAAACCTACCTTGCATCCCCCTAAATGGTCTCTTTGTTTGGCATAGTATTTCATTTGGTTTGGGCGTCTCCTTGCATGCTATGTGGTCCTCGTTCTTCCAAAAACTCAAATCTAAATTGTTGCATTGGAGCAACATGTTTCTCTCTATGGTTGGTCAATTTTTTTAGGAATAAGGTGTCTCAACCATTGATAATTCCTATCATTGATTATTTATTTAATGTTTATTTATTTGCCTATTTAATTACTTATGTGCAACCGATGATGTCACTCATGAGTGTTGACTTAGAGAGGTGTTAGACTTGCATGACAAGTGACATGGTTGACATGTGGACCCTATTTCTTGAAGTTAACTCAAGTCAATGACAGTCAGAAATGGAAAGTTGTTATACAAGGTGTGAGCTTTACTTGTGCATATGCTTTGCATGTTGAGTTGTACATGTGCATGTGCTTTGCATTTTGAGTTTTACATGTTGCATGCAAGGAGGTGTTATGCATGCAATGTAGAGCTTTGCATGCATGCAATGTTGGAGATTATGCCATGTGGCATTTTCTACGCATCCACTTTAGAAGCTTCCTTATTTACATTTGTAAAGTCTACAAATACAAGTGTTAGGATTGGAGTTATATTATGAGCTTATTTGCAGGTATTGTTATGTTGTCAAAATTATTCTAGAATTCAACACTTGTATACTCTTGGAAGAAACTTTCTTTGCAAGTTTATGTAACCTAGTTATTTATTGTAATAGATTGAGCAAGCTTTTAGCGTGTGGGATTTTTCTCTTCAAAGGGTTTTCCCCACATACATCTTGTGTTGTGTGCATTTATTTGCGGTGATGTTTTTATATTTCTTGTAATGTGCATCTGCTTTACAATAATTGTTTAAAGGTTAATAAAAATTTGCACCCTCTCTACTCACTAAATTGGCATAGTAAGTGTTTCCACACACCTTGCTTCCTTTCAAAATTCACGTGGCTATTAAGGTGATAGTCACTAGCCATGTTTACAAGTTCTCTTGTTAGTTGTCCTCAAGTCTTGTTACAACCAATTGGCACAAATGATAGGAAGTTTCTTGTGGGCCAAATGGGGCAATATAAAAGGTATGCTTGTTACCTCTAGGGTGTACTACATTCAACCAAGAGATTAAGATGGCTAGGGATTTGTGATCGATTCACCCATGGCACTTGCTTGAATGTGAAATGGATTGTCCTTGCCTTCCATAATGATTGTCCTTGGAAACATCTTGTTAATCATTGCATTGCTTAACCACTACTAGAGATCATTGGCTCTTAACCACTTAGAAGGATAAGCTACTCCTCTCGCCCTTCTTCAAGACAAAAGCTTCAGCCTGTTTCAACAACATTTGGAAGGCCTAACAATTAATTTCTATTGAGTTGGTTTGACACAATCAATCTCTTCACCATGGTCTTAGCTTCTCTTCATCTTCCATTTGGTGGAACCCTCTCTCTCCACATCTATGTGGCTCTCAACTCTTCCACATGGGTATTAGTACATACGATGATCTTTGAGATTTCACCAATTTCTCTTGGAAAGTTGGCCCTTCAATGCCAATTTTGTCTTGCTACTATACATCGCCCCATCCTTTTGAGATTCGAGAGCTAGTACCCCCCTCCTTACTCATTAAACTTTCCACCTCCATTCCGTATATTTTTTTAAGGATTGACATTGAACCTCTAGTTCTCGCTCCTTGTTTCGGCTCAAGCTTGTGTAATATGGTCTTCCCTTTGCCACCCTGTCCTAATGCATTTGAGTGAAATTGGTCCATCCCCACATCCACTTGATTCAAGCTTAGCTCTTGGCTTTGGCTCCCCAAATCGGCTACCTGGTCCTCGCTTATCGTGTTGAATTTTCTCCACATTAAACTCCCTCTTGGTTGCCTCCTTTGCTTCCTTCCTAACAACCTAAATCCTGTCCGTTTTGCAAGAAACGTGAGACTGTCAAACATGTGTTTTGTCTCTATTCTTATGCCTTCCGTTTTCAGTTTCTCTTCTCTTCCTCCTTCCTATTATTCTTCTTTGCGAATGGAATTAGAAGCATGCTTTCTTGGCTTTTCCCTTTCCCACAACATTGTCTCCAACTCTTGCCACCAACTCATTATCTCTTTGTGGAAGCTTTGTCTCCTTACCATGTTTGTTGATTTCTTCTTCCCCATTAAGCTGGAATTTTATATGTTTCTTTCCTCGTTGTCTTTGCAGATGGCCAATCTTTCTAGGCTAGTCAAGGAGAACGCCTCTATTCTACAGGGTCTCACTACACGGATCCCCAACATCATTTATCAGCTTCATGCTCGTGAGGCGAAAAAAAAAACAGTTGTGATGCTCAGTTGATTGTTCTAGTTGATAGTACAACGGCACTTGCCTCCCTTGGCTCCACCCTCTATAATATAGGACTAATCAGTCATGCTAACCACCACGACATAAAGAGCATTCAATCTACTATTAACAGGCTGACTAGTTATGAAGATCTTTCTACTGAATGGCCTGTAGTGGAAGACTCCAAATGCTCTTGAGGCAAAACAGGACAGTTGCAATGCTCAATTGGTTCCTCTTGTTGATGGTACACAGGGGCTTTCCTTTCTTGGCTCCACCCTCCATAATGGAGGACTGATCAATCATTAAGAACATTTTTGAGATACTATTAACAGGCTGGCTTGTTGTGAAGGTCTTTCTACTGAATGGCCTGTAGTGGAAGACCAAAATGGTAGTGTTCCATTATTGCAGTTGCTTGGTGGTTTATCTGCATATTTGTATCTCCATGGCTTGTGCTGCTAGTATTTCTCGTGCTTTTGCATTGTGCTCGTATTGATGTACTGCCTCTATGGCTCTGTCTCCTTCACTGCTGCTGGGGCCTTTTCGACTACTACTGTTATATATTTGGTGTTCTCTGCTATGTTCACAGTTGTAGCATCCCCTTGTAATGTTCTATTAACCTATTATATATGCTTATTCCAAAAAATAAAATAATACATGCACTTTAGTTTGTGCTACAAGTGTGTTGGACACTTATTTCTGTGTTTGTGTTTCTACGAGTATCTATGTTGGTACAAGCATGGATTTATTAATCCACTTCAATTTTCCATATGCAGTTTTTCCTATGGATAGCAAAGCAATGCATCCTCTAACATAGAATTAAATAATTTAGTAATCTTAATTAAACCGGATAAAACATTCCACACTAAGCGAGAAAATGTTTTTACCATACATTTTCAAAAATCCTACATTAATGATCTTTTACAATTTTGTGAACATCATATAAAGAGAAATACAAGGTTGAGAAGGATTTTAGACCTTCAAAATTCAGCTTATCTTTCATGACAATTCTTCAAAGAATTTTCAAATTACTAAGGTATTCTCTTTTGCGTGAGACTTCTATGAATGCAAAATGGTCAAACGAATGGCAAAATAACAAATCTAGGGAAAAAAGTTAAAAGGAATGAACGGCTGCTAAGAAGGAACTCAAGAAAGAGAAAATTCCAAAGATCTTGTGGGCTGTACAAAATGTGGAATCTGATTACGAACGGAAACATTAGGAAATTTGTCAATGTAAATCTTATCAAACCTAGCTTGAAAAGTTCACAAAGGTAATTGAAAATCCGGATGGCATCCACCATGTCTCTTAATTCTTGCAAAAGCATGGCTGAAAGGATTAAGTTGCTGGTTTCCTGAATTATTAAAGACAGGTTCATCTGTAGTAGGAAAACTAGGCAAGTTCTTGCCAGACTTGCGAGATTATTTAGTCAGCAAGTTACTTGCAAAGGACTTGCATGGCGAGTCGTACTAGATAACTCATGAGTTCCTCAGGCAAGTTTCAGACTCAGACTTGGCTGCTGAGGGAAAACTGCAGCAGGTGGTTTTTTAAATCAATTTTTTTAATTTTATTTTTAATTTTCATCTTCAGCAGTTGCAAACTTAGAAGAGTAGATTGATTGCCGAGTAACTGGAGACTTGATTTGAAGATTGAATTGGAGTGCATTTGCAAAGGTATTTTCTGTTTCTCTATTCTTTCCTTTTTATTTAAAAAAATAAAAATCAAACCCTAAAGTTAAACAATAAAAATCTTGCTGTTATGCTGCTGTCTTTTCTATTTTTTCCAATTCCCCCTGCTGCATTTGTTTTGTTTTTTTATTTTTTTATTTTTTTTTGCCAAAATTTCATTTCCAAATGAATGAAAACTCTGCTGTTATGCTGTTGAAATTTTATGTTTTTTAGTAGCCAAAATCTAGTGAGCAATCTGCATAGAAGCATGGCACACCAGATGAGATTAAGAACACGATGAAAGGCAATTTTGCAGGTTTAATATGAGGAGAAGCGAGGAGAGAAATGAATGCCTTACTTTCTAGTTATGAGGAGAAGAAAAATGAAAGAAAGAGGACAAGGGAAGCAGTAGCATTAGTGATGAATTCCATGACCACACTTCAATCATCATCTAGAGATTCTTTGATTGGTGCATATATTCGATGTTACTCCATTGAGGAGAGTTCTAGTTGACATTATCTATTTAATTTATCCAATGTTCCAAGGACACAACCTTCACTTGAAGGTAACACTTAGAGTCGAGAGAAAGATTATAAGCTACGATGCCAAAGCAACTTTTTAATACTGTTGACACTTTGTGTCAGCCTTGTTTTGTTTTTCTCATTGTTGATAATTGATCTAAGAAATCTTTGTGGGTAATTAGGTCAATTGCATTTCTGTGTTATGGTCTCCTTTTGCTTGCCTCTTAGTTAGCTGCTCAAGTCCAAACCCACAAAAATGACTAAGTGTTAAAAACTTTTGAGCTTGCCATCTTGTAAACAAGCCAAATGGGTACCCATATTCCAAAACTTGAAGAATTCCTGCGCAAAAAATTGCCAAGTTATGCAGTTGCAGGTTTTTTTTCCCCAAGTGGATTTGTGGGGATTTTAGGTCTATCCGGATCTTTGCCAGAAGCCTCTAGTTCCTCATGTCGGTGGTTTTTCTACAAGGGCGGATCAACTTGTTCTTTCCTACAACAAGAGGAAATTGTGAAAATGGTTAAGAATGGATTTGCGAAAAGATGGGGTCCATTTTCCTATATGGTTCAGTTGTGGGTTAAAAAGTGGAACTTTAAAGCGTAAGTGGTTTTGCGGAAGTTCTCAAGTGAACCGGTTCTTTATAAAGGTTTAGTTCAGATCTAGGTTTTCCCACAAGGTCCAATTTAGATGGGTTTTTTTTGTAGGAGAACAAGAAATCCGATTTTTTTTCTAAATATAAATTTGCGAGAAGATGGAAGCCATCTTCCCACATGGTCCGTATGGTAGGTAAAAGATTGCAAAGTATAGCTTTGCAGGAGTTTCAAGTACACCGGGTTTTGTGGAAAACTTCAAGTGAACCTGTCTAAGTGCAAGGTGCAGTTCGGATGGGTTTTTCGCAAAGTGCAATTCAGATATATTTTGCTACCAGGAGCAGATGAAGACCGTTTTCACACTGTGGGAATTGGATGGGCGAGTGGATTGGTGAGATTTTCTATTTGAACTAGATCGGACCAAAGGTGCAGATGTTGATGGCTTTCCTGCAAGTGCAGATGACTTGTTTTTTTCCGCAAGGGTGCAAAGGTCCAAAAATTGACTAAGTTTAATTTTTGCGAGAGGATGAAGCCATTTTTTTCGCATGTGCAAATGGAGTTCAATTTTCCATATTTGCGAGAAGCAGGTGGCCAAGTGGTTTGTGGTTTCCCCTTTAGAACTAGACATCACTCGGGTGCAGTTATAGATCAAAGTTCCACATGGTGGATGGAGCCCGAAGTTCTGCATGACCTGTTGAAGCAAAAGCGATTAAGTATGGTTTTACGAGAAGATGGAGGCCATCTTCCCGTATGGATCCGATAAGTGCCAAAGTTCCACTAGAAAATGGTTGTGGGGTTTTACATGTGAATTAACCTTTCAAATTGTTGCCTACTTTACCACAGGTGCATATGGAGATAGTTTTCTGCTTGATCCTGACGAGGGTTGTTTTTTCGTGATTGTGGGAATCCATGGGTTATTTGGATTGGCGAGTTTTACATGTAAAGAAGTTCGATTTGTAGTTTTTAAGGACCCGATGGAACTCCCTAACTTGCCTATGGGTCAGACGGTGCTCGAGTTTCCGCAGCTCATCCTGTTGCAGTTCGATTTCTTGTAGGGTGCCAAAATGGTCAGAAACTCACCATTAATGCTCAGCAAGCCCCCCACCTACATTTTCTTGAGCCTACAACTCTTCCACGACTTCCGAAGAAAAGAAGGTGGCGCCTTCAATGCTGCCCACGCCTAGCAAATAAAAAATCCACGGCAATATTCTTTCAGCTTCCTGCAAAATGATTTTTATCATTTCAAACATTCATGGCCGTCATTTGTAGCAGATTTCATGAGAGATTTCACAATCTTCAGTGGTGCCATCAATGATTAGCCATTCTCACATCGTTAGGAATATCCCTTCCTTGTCTGCAAATTGGATTTGATTTGATTTTCCAGGCATCTATTTCTCACGGATTCTCTTCAGGCGGCTAGGGTTGGGGAATTCGCAACATCTTTTTGTTATGCTTCAATATAAAAGCAACTTTTGTTCTCTTTTTAAGGGTTCTTCTATTTGCTTTCTCCATGAGAGCTCTGCATCTTTGCAACTCTCCTTTTGTAAAATAGGCTCCATGCCTCTAGAATGAATAGATATTGTCATTTTCGCCTCTTACTCACTTCGTGCACTCTATGTGAATGTATTACCTCTATGTTTGAATGGTTATTGGTCATCTTCCATGTACGTATGTTGTGTTAAACATGTTTGCAGGAGCTGACCGTGAATACTAGTTTTCCCTCTTAGCGCTTGTCAGACCCTAACCTCCATACGCACCTCTACGAGTTGATAAAATTGAGATCTGTGAATTCGCAGTTTATTTCATTTTCCTATGTTGTAGTGGGTGAGAAGAAACTCATTTTAATCTAGGTGCATCACCACCCTTTTTTTATGCATTCCTTCTTATCCTTTCTTTTGAGGAATTAGTAGACTAGGATTAGTTATAGGTGTATGGAGTGTTGGGTTGGTCCAACACTCTTGCTCTTTCCAACACTCTTGTTCTTAGATTAGAAAGGAACCAACCTTTTCTAGAGGTTTGATTTCATTTGTAAGGTCCTAAACCTTGAGATCTTTCCCATGTTTCATTAGAGTATTGAGCAACAGGTTCAGTAGGGTGTGATTCTAATTGACAACAAGTACTATAATAATATACCATTTAATGTGGTTTACAACCCATACTGGGAATTTTAAGATTCCAATTGCTAAGAGTTACAACCCAATTATAATAATGGCCCATTGTTAGAGGAAACTATAAAAAATACACAACTAATAGTAGAAGTTCAAGAAAAAAGTGGCGAAAAGGGGTTTTGAGTTTCATTAAATAGGTGGATAGATGAAAGGGATAGGACATTGATGAATGTTTTAGTGACTTCAAGTGGCACATAGGTTTTCTTGAAGTCCATAGATGCCTCGCATAAAGTCAAGAATGTTGAGACATTTTGCAATCTACTAGAGAAAGTGATCTAGGAGGTTGGAGTGGAGAATTTGTCTAAATTATCATATACAACACAACAACATATGTAGCCACAAGAAGACTTATTTAGGAGAGGCATCCCACCATTTTTTGGAGAGTGTGTGTTGCATGTTGTTTGGATTTAATACTTGAGGATATTTGAAAGATTGGATGAATCAAAAGTATGGTTGAAGATGCGAGACAAATTACCAAATTTATCTAGAATATACTTGTGTCCTTAGTTTGATGAGAGAGCAGACAAAAGGCAAGGAGCTCGTGCAATTGGGAGTGACATGATTCAATACAAAATTCCATCACTTTGTAGAGCATTGTAGGGGCAATGCCTTCCCTTAAGTAGATGCTTGTGAGCAAATGCTTGGATGGACTCTCCATATTCTAAAAATGTAGAAGGGGAGATGGCTACAAAGATAGTTTTGAAGGGCACACAATCTACTAAGAGGGTGGGGGGAGGGGCGAGTGAATCACTGGATCAAATCTATTTAAACTTCTTAACTCAAATGCACATATTAGAAATGACTTGAACTAAGATAGAAAACTAATCATCAAGGAACAATATAAGCACACACATCTGCACAAGTGAGCACCAGATATACATGGAAAACCCATAATGGGAAAAACCATGGCGAGAATAGTTGCTTGGATCTACTATCCAAATCCAACTTCACAATGCAGAAATGTACAAGTGAATTTTACACATTGAAGTAGGCATCAACCTATCAGAGACAACAATCCCTTGTTGTGCTTGTAGGCACCAACCTACTAGAGACCCCAATCCCCAATTGAAACGGTACAATGGGTAGAACACAAATCCTACCAAAACACAATGATAAAGCTTGTGGATCTTAAAAATAACTCAACACATGCCAAAGTCACAATTGACACTCTTCCTCATTGCATATGATCTTTTGATAGTGGCACACACACTGGAATGCAATTCTTCCTTTTATCTTCACCACCTTCTCTTCAATTTGCACCAATGACCAATTTTTCTTCACACAAGTGTAATTCTAATTCATGCAGTCACACTCGGATACATTACAATGCATCTAAACATTTGAAATATATATATGACATTACATAAACACTCTTCAATGCCAGCCAAGGATCTACAAATAACCAGGATGACATAAGGTGGACCAAAACTCAAATTACATGAAACATGTAGTAGGTCGGTCCAAAAAAACTTCTTGCCGCCAAAAGAACATGATACTGTGCGCTATCATCAAAACCTTAACCAGGTCCTATCTTAACACCACACACAAGATTTGAATTTTGCAAGCTATTAGTCGTTACTGCACACGCCTTGAACTTCAACTAGTTGAAAGACAGACACAAAGAACCTTTTGTTACTTCAATCCTTTTGCATGTTGAACATATCCTCCAGAAACTTAGGAATATGATAGAACTAGTGGCATACTCTCCTTTGAAACCATAGAGCAAAAATGCTTTTCTAAAAGCAATGCGAACCATGATTGTATTGCCATAGAAATCTCTCTGTCCAAAAATATCCTTGAACATAAACATATTGATATAGACTTTCAGACCACCACAAACATAGAGAATAGATGCAAGCATGATATTGCAAGCATAAAACAATCATACAAACACTCCTTAGCAACTAATAATATATATTTCTTGATTTTGCATCTTGACAGTAAAATTACCAACATTGATCAAGCTGAACTTTTGACATACAATATGCATCAACAAATCTTTTGCAACTCAAAATGATAAGTTGAAGGGAATATAATGATAATTCAACTTAGACCTAAATAGAGAACTCCTTTGACATCAATGAAATTACTGATAGCCTTTGACATCAATGGCAACCTATGTTCAACAATCTTCCCCTTTGTCATTGATGGCAAACAACAAAATGCTAGGTCACCAAACCAGCAGGCTACACACAAACACATTTCTCCCCCTTTGAATGATTTCTTCCCTATAGCATTTTAAGTTTACTTTCTCCCCATTTGAATCAATGGTAAAAGGCCAACAAGTTTTGGGTGAGGCGCTCACTCAAAATGTAAAGAAGGCACTCAAAGTAAGTAAAATTACAAACTTAAATTTTTTACGTTTTTTTTTTTTAAAAATATACATATTTTTAAAAATTCTTTAGGTGACAAAGCCTTTGGTCTAGGTTTTGTGTTTGTGATGCACGAGCATCTAGGTCCATAAGCAATCCTATAAAACCAAAATAGAATAAAGGTGGCTAAGAGAATTTTGGTTTTGACCGTGTGTGAGTTTTTGAATAAATGGTGTGTTTGAATGTGTCAACGAAGTCTTACAAAGGTTCTAGCTTTGGAAACAAAATATCCATGATGTTTTACAAAGGTTTTCAGTGGTTGCACAACCTTTTTGTGATGTTTGTACAATTATGTACCCAATTGTTGTATAATTCCATGTTCTTGTAAACTATTGTGCAAGATCTTCAATTGTGTGAGTACTTCTTGTTGATATGCAAGTTCTTTGGCTATTGTGTATGATCCTAGCTATTGCACGACTATTCCTCCTAGTTGTTGTGCAACTTCTATTGGTTCCTTTGACTCATTGAACATTTTCTCAAACATTTTGCATGTGCAAAAGTTGGGCATTTAGGGGAGAATGTTGGATGTCTTTTCTCCCTTTCAATAGTCATTTGTCTTCATACAAGTGTTGTTTGTTTACTTCATCATTTTGGGTGGTACTTGGATACAATTCATCATTGTTGACAATTCTTCTTTCTTCCTACCGCAAATATTCACCTCCTTTGGTTGTGACTTTTCATTTTTCTTTGAGTGACAACTATTTATATCCATGCAAGTGATTTTCTAGCAGTGTTATCCTATGGCAACCAAAGAAAATCCTACAAGTAATGATTGTTTTTACCCTAGACAAAATAGAGGAATCATCAATCAAGAAAGGATGGGGAAACATTTGGGAATAGTTATTATAATGACTTAGAAAATAAAAACTTTTGGATTTCATTATGCAGAGGGTGACAAAGAAAACAAAGGAAAGCAAATGATATAGAAATGGGGCAATGAGAGAAAGACAATGAGTAGGCTATAAGAAGAGACCCTCAAGTTATTTCTTAAGAGGGGAAAGTCAAGTTAAAGGCTAACTATGTTGGAGAGGGAAGATATAGGGGGAAACCCAAATTGAGGAGGGATTTAATTATCCTAGATGTACTCAATTTCTACCTATGTACTCAAGTTTTGGCTTCTATTATCCTGTTGTAGCCTATATAGGAAGATTTTAATTAATAAAGATAGCAATGGGTTGAAAACATCCACAAGCCATCCCTAATTTGCCTCTTCTTTTGTAAATGTTCCAAAAACATTTCCATGCCATCCCTAATTTGCCTTTGTTGGTTAAAAATGTTTTGTAAACATCCCATTTTTGGGGTGGACACTTGGTTGTCCCTAGAACAACCAAGGGCATTGGTAACATCCCTCAACGACCATAGGGACAACCAAATAACCCTTAACAACCTAGGCATTTAAAAAAAATGCAAAAAAGAAGTTGACTTTGTGTTAGTTGACTTTGAGACTTGTTTATGATGGATATTTCCATTACATAACGATACAAAGGAATCATGCCAGATTTTGTGGTACATCCTCAACCCTTAATCTAAATGTATACTACCACTATTTTAATCAGGTCAAGCATTGGTTCGCTTATAGAGATTAGAGCTGCTATTTGTACAAGCATAATATATGATAGGGATTTCATTAAAGGTTAGGCTAGCTTATATATTGAAAATGGACTTGTTTTCCTAAAATACAACTTTTTCATTCCTATGATTAACAAATTATTATTTAATAATGAACTTGATGTATAATTTTATGAATCACTCTAGCTTTTCTAACTAGTACATCCTCAACCCTTACTCTAAATGTATACTTCCACTATTTCAAGTAAGCAACCATCCTTTGTAATCAAGTAGAGAATTGGTCTACTTATAGAGCTAAGGGCTATTATTTGTACAAGCATAACACATAATAGGGATTTTATTAAAGGTTAGGCTAGTGTAGATGTTGAAAATGATTTTTTTTCCTACAATATAACTTCTACATTCTTTTGATTAAAAACTTTCTTTCTCATTTAATAATTTTAGGTGATATATTTGACTCCATAGCTTATGTTTTGTGAATAACAAAAAGTTATCAAAAACCACTAAGTATGGGGGGATTTGTAGTGGAAATTGTGGTCCTCCTAAGCATTATTGCATGGCAGATTTGAATTGCAAGCTTCTTATCATTATGTAGTGCACTTGAGCCTATGGGCCTTTTGTTGTAATTGTAAATTGACAATGAGAGCAATGAAAATTTGTTAATTTGTATGTTGACTCTTATGTGACATTGCATTTTGACTTTAATGTTCTTAGTAAGGTTCTATAATGAATATGATGAAGGCTTATAAATGAAAAATTTAAATTTTTTAAAATTTTAAAATTACCATCCTCAAAAAAAGGGCCTCATGTCCTCTAGCCTCCCTTTTATTTGTGATTGTAACAGATACTCTTTGTTACTTGTTGGAGGCAACTAGCATGTACGGGAAAATTTAAGTAATCCCTTTACCAAGAGGAAACCAGTTACTTATGTTTAGTTTGTTGATGATTCGGCCCTCACCCCTAAACTCAGTCACAATAAGTGAGGAAAAACAAAGGCTGTTATTATTGGTGAAGAAAATTCAAAATACCTAAAATTGGCGAAAAAAAAAAAGGAAGCTCAAAAATTCATGGGAGATGAATCATTACTTGGGCATTATTTTATATTCAACTTTCTATTGTTGATCAATAGTTGTGGATAATGGCTATGACTGGAAAATTAAAAACAAACTTGGAATATACTTGACCTGCAGCTTGCCAGGATGGTTACATTACAAAATTCTTTCAGCATGGAACATCTATTATTCTAAAGGTCTGCTTCCTCTCACAATGCCTTTGTTGGAGAAGGTGCTCAGAAGCCTTCTCTTGGCAAAACATGGTGGGGAGAAAGGGATTCCACTTTTGGTTTGGTATCTCTGCACTTTACCAAGGGAATAAGGGGATCAAGAATTCCTGACACTGGAGCACAGGGTGATTCCTTTTTTTTAAAGTGCAAAGTTATGGCAGCCGAGGGTATCTGCCATTGTCCTTGTATCCTAGCTTCTAGTTCCAGGCATATTCAGTGTATCAAGTGGCCCCTTCAAACTTTCTGACACTAGTGGTTATGCAAAGCCTTTCACACTTCATGTTCCTTGCTGCTTAAAAGAGAGTGATTTGCTTTGCAAATGATGTCCTTGTATCTCTTGGAAAAACATGGTGGGGAGAAAGGGATCCCGCTTTTGGTTTGGGATCTCTGCAGTTTACCAAGGGAATAAGGGAATCAAGAATTCCTGACACTGGCGCACCGGGTGATTCCTTTTTTGGTAAGTACAAAGTTATGGCAGCCGAGGGAATCTGCCATTGTCCTTGTATCCTAGCTTCTAGTTCCAGGCATCTTCAGTGTACCAAGTGGCCCCTTCAAACTTTCTGACATTAGTGGTTATGCAAAGCCTTTCACACTTCAGGTTTCTTGCTGCTTAAAAGAGAGTGGTTTGCTTTGCAAATGATCTCTGACTTCATAAAACGATAATTGGAGGGGCCATGAGATGTTTGGGGTCTTGTGGTGGACGACTCAGTGTCTAAGCAAGCAACTTGGTTTATTACGGATATTTGATGGCAAAATATTGGACAGAAAAGGTTTTATGCACTGGGGAAACACATGTAATCGTGACTATCAAACAATGGTGCAATTGGCATCGTATCAGCCATCCCACTGTTATATTCTCTAATAAAAAATCTGGCAATATATTTAAAATTAACAGATCAAAACCAAAAGGCTTGGATTTTAAAGTAGATATCTAATATTTTGAGATATAAAACTGATGTTCACGAACAGAAAACAAATATACATATTGATATCTAGTTTAGGACAAACCTAGCCACAGTATGAAGCCGCACGTCACTCCCCAAAACAAAAAGCTATTTGCTGCCTTATTTCTGCACCAGGAATTATTTATATAAGATGTTTGCAGAAAACTTACCAATTAGAGAAAGGTTGCAGTGCATGAATAACATAATATAGACAAACTCATCCATAAATATAGCTTACTATCCAACCCTAGCAGGAAGTAATAAATATAAATTTTCTTGAGACCTTTACAAAAATCATATACTGCAAACTAAAAGAGAATCCTAGACTATGATACACAAATGACTTGAAGTTCATAGACAATAAGAACAAAAGTACTCACAGGTACATGCTCAGCAGTATTGCCCAGCCTTGTACTAAAGAACCCCATGAACTACCACTGAACCTGTAATTGGAGGAAGGAAAAAGATTCATCTCTGCAAAATGCTTCTAGATAACAATTAGATAGCCAACAAACAAGTGAAAGGAAAGATGCTCAGCAGGTTAATACAAACCACATCATATCCCGTATGAACAGTGCACGGGGTATAAGCATTCCATTTCCAATGAGAGCAAGTAGAATTGTAAAGACTGATAGGCCATGGAGGTTCGCAGGACTCCTTATGTTTGAATACTGAATAAGCAGCCAAGATTGTTTTAATTATTAATAAAAAAAATTCCCCTACTAGTAAGTTATCAAAACAAGAAATTTATGGGAGACTGGGAACTTCCATAGGAGAAATAGGATTTTTTTGGAAACATGGCACGAGGTAGGAATAATATTTTGACTCGTCCAAGAGTATACTAGTCAGGTTACATTCTAAATCGCATACCAATTGGGATACAGGAGACCACATGAAAAGAAGTGTTGCTATCCATCCTGAAATTCCTTCTAAAATATTCAGTAACGCAGTTGGTAGCCATCCCCAATTTGCCTGTTAAATAAAAAGAGCAACAAGTAAATTAAACTTGAAGGAAAAGCCACAAGAATAATGAGAAAGGCTATTGCCAATGACGACTCAATGTTGACATAACAAGGAGCTTTGTATTCAAAATCGAGCAAGTTCTTTGAAATGATGTAGTTGTGAAGGACTGAAAAGATTAGAGAGACCTAGACAATAAGATTCAATGACCTTATGAATTCTTCAAATTCGTTTCTTCCAACAATGTTCACACCAACTTGCCTAAGGTGTTCCCAACAAGTAAAAAGCCACCTAGGCAGCATCAAAATAGAAAAGCAATAAAAGATACGGTTGGAGAATAATACTCCAATACAAATAAATGAATTCTCTATGATACTTAGCATATTCCTACATAATAGACAATTACATTTCCTTGTATTGGAGCATTATTTTCAAACACCACCTCTTAACACTGCAATATTCAATTGAATTATAAAAAACATAAATTGAAATCTTCTAACAGTTTTTCCCTCCACCATTATGAAAATCTTGTAGATTCATAAAATTATAATTCCTGAGTTCCCACTTTTTAATTTCCTGAACTTCCAAATCTCATATTCCCAAGCTCCCAAATTCCAGAACACCCAAATTGAGATACTAATAAGCCTAATAGAATTTGAAATTTTGAAACGGGAAAACTTAAATAAATTGAAGGAAGAGTCACATATATTGAAATCGCCTCTCTACCTTCAGACAGCCCAAAACATAGGATATATGTGTATCCACAAATCTATGTTTTTTGAAGTTTTCTTCCAGCAAAGCGTACAAAGGTCTGTCTAAGTTCTAACAAGTAAAAGAATCACTCTAGCATCTAAGACAAAATGCGTACCAGCCTAACAAATTTTGAAAAATTAGAAAGAAAATAAGTTTAAGAAAGTAGAACAAAGCTTTTCCCTTGAAATTGCCTGCCTACATTCAGACATTCTAAAACAGAGGATTTTTGTCTACCCACCCAAATGAATCAATTATATTCTTTTTCAGTCGACTACTATGCTATTATACACAGCAAGTTGGATCTCACCAATTCTATTAAGACCAGAAGTAGTGCAGCAGCAATTATTCCAGGCAATTTACTCCTGGGGAGATAGGGGACAAAAGTCAACCAAACCACCTACATGAGAAACAGAATCAAGAAAAACAATTTTATTAGCATTCCTCTATTTTGTTCATTTAGCTTCACTACTCAAAATATTTCAGATTTTGGCCTTGATAATACTAACCTGTGTAAGCACGTACATGCCTCCTATGCCCAGAATCTCTGTCCAGATTTTCCAAGCGCTATCAGTGATAATATTTGTATAATTTAATGAATTCACAGCAAACCCTATCAAACATGCTGCTGCAGTGGCTATAAAAGCGAGTAAGGGCATAGCCCCCGCTATAGCTAATTGTAACAGCACAATGAGTGTAGTTAACACGCCTGCCGCCTGGACTATGCTGGCTCCCCTCTCCCTCTTGTTCACAAAATAGGAAAGTAGGGACAAATTGCCCATGAGGGATGTAAGCTGTGCCTGCATTCCGAACCCATCACAAAGATGAGGACATCATACTGTAAAAACACAATATTTTTACTATAGTTTTAAGGATCTCTTTGCAGTGTTTCATCTTAATGGAAGTCTCCAGAAAAAATGCCTAAAAACTTTTTCAATTGGCACATACAGGACTCATATCATTACATATAAGTTTAAACTTTTGTCTCTTCGTTGTTGGAATCTTCATACGTTACACTACTATGGATCAACTAATAAGATTCAAAATCATCTGTAAATGAAACTTGAAAAGGTGTTAGCCGACTGGTCACTGCATTGAACGGTCTTAATGAGTCTCTCTATTGTATAAATTTAACAACTTCCATTATTCTTAGTGGTAACTGCTCTGACGTCCTGGATTGAGTTCTAGACAGTCTATAGTTTTAACTTTTCAAAATGATATAAGAGCCACGCTAAGCGAACTCCAGCCAAATGCTTGAATATAAGCAGGGCCAGTAGCTCAGGGGTACTGCATCTGGGAGGTCATTAGTTTGGGGCCTAGCTGATCCTCGGTTTTCAACAAAGGACAAAGGTTCAAAAATCTGAAATCTGAGGGGTATAACACCGAGTTTATGGGTGTCTCAAGTCTATGGATGTCTCTAAAGAGCCCCAAAACAAAGTTATGTATTCCAGAAATACGTACTCTATACAAATTCAAACTTGCTAGAAATCGAAATGAACAAAAACATGAAGCACGGGCTGATCTATTTTACATAAAATTTAAGAATGAGCAAATTTTAGGAAACCCACCTCCCAGAACTTCAGATAAGAATTATCGTTGTGACTCTCATGGACTGACTTCTTCTGTGTAAAGACAATGTTCCTGAAGGACCGACTATATGAAGAATTGGATGATCTGTAAAAACAACATGAAGTGTTTCTGAGCTTGGGCTTGGCCGTTGGATCGACATAGCGTCCTTTAATCCTAAAGGATTTCCTTTTGAAACCAATTTCTCCAATCCATTTCACCTTCTTCCAGTTAAGAGTTTGGTCTCCCAATGTACCCAATAATCTACTAGCTGCAGCCTTAATCCTCAGAAAGGCACCGTGTACATTTGCCCTGAGAGACACTTGAAGAAGGTTAGATTTCTTTCGATTAAACCACCCTTTATTGAAGGCATTGCTAACTCTCAATCTAAGATGAAATCCCTGAGCTCTTGCATCCACACTGATCTTCCATGTCTCAAACCTGCTGTTTGTCATGTTTGGGTTGCTCTAGCCAATCTTCATATTCGGTCATTTCAGCGATCTCTTCCTATTTACAGCAAAGCGCATGAGAAGAATATAATTTTATATGGGCCATCTTTTACAGTAGTGGAACAGTTTAAAGCTTTTTCATGTTCTGTATTTTAAGCTTTCAGCGGTGCTGAGGTGCTTTATTTGATGCCTCCATGCAGCTTCAAATTCTTCCGTTTAACATGGAGGTATTTGGTGGGTCCCAAACTATTTGAAATAAACGGTAACTATTTTTCTGGTACCTTAAATAAGAGTTTTCCATGTGTGGTCTCCACGGTCCAATTAGGAGGGGCAGGGAATATACCCTTGGTTTCAAAATATGGAGTAAATAGAAAACTGTGTGTCAGTGATTTAAAAGGGAATGTACCCTTGTTTAACAAAATAAAATAAATGAAAAATTATCTTGTTTTTACTTTATAGTTGATCAAAGAGAATGTATATATTTAAGGTTTTCGTTGAATTTTTATATTTATTTATTTTTAAATTAATGATGAAATTTGTATTATTTTTATTTTGATAGAATGTTTTAATGAGATTATATCAATAAGTGATTTATTTATTTTTAAAGTGAAGGAATCCATAATCTTGTACTTCTTGAGCTAAGCCCTCCTCCAATAAGTGATTTATTCTTGTATTTAGTTTGATTTAAGATTTAATTTTTATTCTTTTATTTATATATTTGTTATTTGTTCATAATATAATTTTCTCACTCTTACAATTAATCATTATAAGTTAGTTAAGAATTAAATACTATTAATCTACAAAGGTCACAAGAGAGACATATTCTCTATGGAGATTCTACTTGAATCTTCATTTTAAAAATTATATAACCTTATTATTTGAACACAATCTTATAAGTAGGAGGTATTTTCCATAACATGTCAAATTGTGATATTGTTATCACAATTCAAGTGTGTATTTTTCGAGTCAAACTCATTGACCCATGTTTCATGAGTAGTGGTTCATAAGTATGCTTCATGAGTGCTAAGAAACATGAGTCAATGAGTTTGACTCAAAAAATAGATTGAATTGTGATAACAATATCACACAATCTTATAGACAGAAATAATCTAAATTAATTATATACTTATTAGTTATTTATTTAATTAACTTAAATTTATTTATCTAATTTATTCATTACAAAATATATAAATCTATTTGTTTTAAGATTGATCTAAAATGTTATGTACTCATGTTATCTAAATTTTTAAATAATTAATTGTTTAGAAAGAAAACTTCATGTTTAGGATAAATTATTCATCTTATTGAAATTGATTCACTACTTTAATATTACTTTATATATACCTAAAGCATTATAACACCACAATATTTTTTTCCTTTGAAGTCATTCTTATTCTATCAACTTTTAGTGTTTTCAATAAACTTTACATATAGAATCTATATTACATTTTTACACCAATGAATTTCAATTTAATGAGCAAATTTATGTCTGAAGTTACCATTCCTCTGAAGAAAAGATTAGCATGATACCTTACCTTTCCAAATAAAATCATTTTTTATATATAAATATAATATATATATTTAATTTGAAAAACTATTATGATTAGAAAGAACGGTAAACATAATCAATACCATATTTAAATTCGTTCCATTCTAAGAAATATTAAAAGAAATAAAAAATTAAAAAGATACTTTTTTTCGCTTTATTTATAAATCCTTTATAAGATGAATTCGTATCACTTTCCCTATCAGATGGTAAGGATTTAGTTCACAAAAGGCATACGTATGCCATTTAAATTGAGCAATTTAAGGAGACAAAGGCAAGAGATGATTCTATCCAGCACAAGAGTTGAAACAGAAAAATATTTTATCATTAAATATTTAATTTACAACAACATTAAACCTGAGATCTGGAGTGAATATCAGACCTCTCACAAAATGCAAGTGTAAGAATTTAATTTTTTTTCACATAATTATAACAATTTTGAATACTTTTATTGAAATAATAAGGATTTTTATTTTAAATTATGTATTTCTTTTATGTTTGAGATCATTTTTTTTTTTAAATGAGAAATCACTGTGATTGAAATATTGAAAAAAAACATACACAATTTAAATCAAAAATATGAAAAAAAAATCATACAAACTATCTCTTTAATTTTCCAGAGAAAAGTTCTTCTAAAAATATTTTATTTATCTGGTAGCAAACAATTTGAAAGTTGAAACAGAGTAAGGATGAATGGGAAAGGGGAAAAGAAGTTACAGACCGTCCATTGTACTGCAAAGAGTGCAGAATCGTTCCCCGCTAGTAAGTTCTGTGCATTCAGAATTATTTGCGGAAATTGCATTAATAGGAAGGGTAATATTGCAAATTCAGCTATTCTCGCAGTCATAAAATCCCACTGTAAATACAGTTCTCTCTCCTTTTCTTCATATCCCGAATGAAAATAGCCATCATAGCCATCTCCAACTACCTGTATGCAGCATTTGTGTCTGTTTAGCATAGACGAATTTCAGAAACGACCATAGTTTGTGCACATACTGTACTCATTGATCTCAATGTATTACTATGCCATCTATTTTTTTAAATGGGATAAATGAGAAGCAATTTAATGGATGTAGATTACTGAAATTCAAGTTTTGGAGTGAAAAATAAATTGATTTTTTGGGTTATATAAAGTAATTTTATGGGAATCTCTCCGGAAAAGCTTTCCGCAAATTCGTTTACTTATAAGCCATTTCTTGACGTATAATTTTTGCATACATTGTCATTAATAGTAAAAAGTATGTATGTGTGTCGCCTCCAAATGAATGGATCTTTTGGATTTACTTAGGGTTATGCAGAATTTGAAAATCAAATCATTTTTTTTGTTACCATTAAAGGATATATATGAATTTGTCATGCATTTAATAAAAAATAAAGCACATTTCTGCAAAACTTATAAAAGAAAATAAAATATTAAAGTAAATATGAAAAATAATTTTTAATATAAATTCTAAATAGCTAAGAAAAATTTAGATTGAAAGAAAAAAGTGAAATGAAGTAATATAAGAGAAATGCCAACAGAAAACCATGAGCCAATGCCCTGCTAAAGTCTAAACTTGAAAAAAAAATTACAAATAATAAAAAAATACAAAACAGTTTTATACTTAGTCCCCTGAATAATCCTGTTCTCGTCCTGCTGATGTAAAAAAAATATTTCAATAATTAGGCCCTTGATGAATAAGGCTTTATTGCCTAATAAAACAGAATCTACAACAAAAACATTTTCTAAAGAATCCATGTTCTAACAAGGTAAACTCTGTTTCCAGTTGTAATTTACATTACAACTTTGTTACTCTGCTCTTATTTTCTATAACTACAGCTTTATTCAATTAAAAAGAGAGACAGAAACAGAGAAATTGAATAATATGCCTAAACTATCCTGTCATTCAATTTTTTTTCTTTGCTCTGTAACTTCATTAACAAATAACTGAAATTATTACTTCTTTTAGGTTTCCTGACCATTACAAAAAGAAAGAATTCAAGTCTTCCTGTTAAGAACACAGTTTTACCCGGAAATTTGGGTATAAAACAAACGATAATCTACCGTTCAGAATGTAAAGTAGAGATCATTAATAAACTCTGAATCCATAATTAAATGCTTAAAACAAGTACCGATCACTAAAATAGAAAGAATGCAACTGTAGTGCACAGAAAAATTTACGTAACTATAAATGACTAAAATCCTCATTCAAGCAAAAATTCACAGTAAAAACAGTGAGACAACAAATTGAAAAAAAATGTAAATACAAAGGAAAGAAAATGTAAAAGATTTGTTGCCTGAGCTTCCTCGTTGACAAAGAGTATGGATTCATATTTTTCCTTGGGATGTAACATCGGTGCATCGGCCTCCATTATTGAAAAGAAATCCTTTGACTGAGATGAATGACAGTGGTGCTTTGCAGATTCGAACTCATGACTTACTACAGCATATATACTCAAAACATTGAACTTAGATTGTTGGTTTAGCCAATATTTTATTTACTAAAAATGGTTAATTAGCTCTATATAAAAGAATTAAGAGTTGTGAAGATTAAAATATCAGTACCCAGATAATTGCTGAAGCGTAAAAAGGCAAATTTTACGGTCGTGCAGAAACGTGAAGTGAAAAGTATGTTTGTGAACATACATTAACTGTTTTGTATTTTCTTTTTCATATATTTGTCCATTTTTCCACTTTATGAGACCAAGTTTGAGTGAACCATGTGAACATCATAAATGTTAGTCCATCGGATGGCCACCTCACTTGCAACCCTAAAAATCTCCTCATTCTTTATCTCTATCTTTGAAGGAGTCCTACTCATTCTTTATTTTCATCTTTCGAGGAGTTTAATTGTAAGGTTCATAGTATTAATAGCTATTTTGTTATTTGATACAAATTTATATAAGATATCATACAAGTTTTCAAGTAATATTAAAGAGGAAAGTCTTTATGAATATATTCAAGAGAGTTTCAATAAATTCAAAACATACATCTTAAAGCATAAGGGAAGCACATCTAGGTGCAACTAAAGCAATCTCATAAATTTGATGGAGAATCCCATAAAAATAATAGTTTCTAAAAGTTTAACGATTTTTAAAAGCATCAAAAACTTCAATACATGGCAATGAGCAAGAAACCAAGATTTGAAATGGGGATGAGTAGGAAATTGCAAGAAGCTATGGGCAAGGAGGATAAAGATGATGATGCAAATGGAGACAATCAAGATAATACTGAGATTAAATTGAACTATTTCTAAGATGAAGAAGGTGAGGACAAAAGACTATGGGATGTTTAGTTGAAGCTCCAAAAATTGTGGAATAGTAGTGTGCTTCTCTTCATTCCCAAGAGGTTTTGTGGGACTCTCTACTGAAGTCTAACTTTTAGAAGATTCATAGGGTATATGTCTACTTGGTTTGGCTTAGTGTGGGGTCTGCATAGGGGATTTCTCCTTTCTTTTGTCGCATCTAATGACCTTGAGACATCTTCCATGATATAGGGTCTTCCTCCTATGAAGGGATCCATTTGAGGGTTTTGTATCAACCCTACCAACTAGGTTGTGATTGAAGCATGCATTGTTGGTAGGTAATAAAGTGTTGGATCATGTTTTGGTAAGGGAGAGGCTTCTTTGGTGTAACTTGATGTTGTATTTGACCTTGGTTCCTCTATCAATTTTTTTGTACACTTATCTTCTATTTATGTTTTGTAGGATAAGGAGTTTTTTTCCCCATGTCTACTGATTAGGATGTGAATGTTGGGAAGGTTTATATGAGCCACATATTGCCTCTATGGTTCTCAAAATTCTTGACTACATGGTTGATCCTAGGCTTCTAATAGTTTGAAGAACCCCCTAGTTGGGAAAGTTTTGGTTCCAGATCTAACGTTAATGATGTTAAATCTTAGGCTTCAAGAAAATGGGGTATTTGTGGCTAAATTGTTTTATTTTTTTTTATAAATAGATAAGTGCTATCAAGGGGATAGCGCCTGATTACATATTTGGGTTACATAGATGCTCACACATTGGAGAGTGAGCCATACACTATTGCCAAGTTTGTGCCATATTCTATCAGCCTTGAAAGACTATTTGCTAAGAGCCAACTGTTGCCCTCAATCATGAAACGGTGGAATGAGCCCATCTCATTATTCCTTATCCCCACCCGAAACACCTCCCAAGCTTCACCCTTTTCGGTTCCTCCTTTCTACTCTCTGACGAATGAGCACTTCTTCCGTCTATTCCCCCCGATCTTCTTCTGGTTTGTGCAAACTAAAGTCAAAGAAGGCTCGTAGCCAACTCACCCACTCTTCGTTTTCCAGCTCCATTATTGCGCTTGCGACCATAGTGCAGTTGGTCGTCGAGACAAAGCCACTAATCGATTCCACAACTTGCTCTCGTGAGCCTGCCACATCCACTAGTGGTTTCATGACAGCCGCATATACCTGGCCATCACACTGATGTCTTCCACCATCTACACCCCATGTAGCTAGAACTTGCACTGCACTCCTTACTCGTGGGTTGTTGGTTATGAATAATCTGTGACATTGTTCTGCTCGCGACTCCCACTGGCATGAACAACTTAGACTGAAGCAATGCACCATTTTTGGTGGTGTTTGAAGAGTATAGAATGGAGTTGGCTTCGACTATCTTCCACTTATAGCCTTACTAGTTTGCCTTGAGTTCCTCATGACTAAGTGATGGTACTTGGACATTGCAGATTTCATTTGCCACTGCTATGAACGCCTTTTTCAGAGACAACCAAAAGCAGCCACATTGCTCTGATACGTCGCCCTTACTGATTTTAGTCACCTCAAGCCATTGATGACCATGTACCACTCCGCCTTTGGCTTGGTACTATGATTACTTTTTACTATTTCTTGTTCGACAATTTTTCTTAACCCATCCCATCTTCCCAAGTTCGAGTCGACTATTAGCTTATCCATTTGCCAGACAGTTTGCCACCTTATTAGCTTCTCTATAGGCATGTCCAATTTTGTAATTATCCAGTTTTCCCAGTAGTCCTTTTAAATGTCCCACCCAACAGTTGATTTTCCAGCTTGGTGATCAACCATTGGTAATTGCCTAGATACAAATTTTGGAGTCCCCTTCGATTTCCACCGAATTGAAACCTTTGCTAATGCACATCTGCAATCCCAATGCTAGGGCCTCTAATTCCACAATATTGTTGGTGCAGAAACCAAGATTTTTAGATGCGGCCCAGACACACTGCCCGACTTGGTTTCTAATGATGCATCTCGCCCCTACCCTGCCTAGGTTGCCTTTTGCCACCCCATCAAAATTCAAATTCCAGGCAAGTTCTTTCGGGCCCTTCCACCGAACTAGCTTTCTATCCACTTTAAGACTCTCGAAAGACCGTTCCTTTGGGTGTTTCAGTTTGATCCATTCTTTTTGGATTTTTTCACCCCACTTAGTGAATTTTGATTTTGCACTAATTTGTGTCCTATTGTTAGCTACTTCTATTAGGGCTTCCTTAATTTTCTCTACCAGATGATTGCTGCAAAGGGCTTCTCCGTTGAAAATTCGACGGTTCCTTTCCTTCCAGATGTGCCATACCACCATCGATGGTGTAGACAACCACAAGCTTTGCCAATAGCCATTCTTGTTTCCCTTTTTCCATGAGTTCAAGAAATCCCATAACTTTTCATTTCTTGGGCCCTATAAATGGAATGCCCTCTGGAGCCAATCCCAATAGGTAACTGCTATTGGGCATGATAAAAAAAAAATGATTTGTATCCTCCTCCACTTGTTCACACATTACACAACGCGAGGGGCCTGTTATTCCTAACTTTTTTAGTCTTTCCAATGTGAGGCAACATTGTTGGCTCGCTACCTAGAGGAAAGCTCCTACCTTGCGGAGAACTACCTGATTCCAGCATAGGGTCGCCAACCAATTTATTCTTGCTCTGACTTCCATCTGTAACTGGTAGCCGAGTTTAGCAGAATATTCGCCTGGCTTTTCCCCACACCAGATTATGGTGTCCTCTTCTCCCGATATACATACCATGCGGTTGTTTAGTTCTTCCATCACTGTTGTTACTATTTCTTGGGCTAAAGGAAAATGGAGCATATTCTTCCAAGTCACCCTCCCACCAACCTCCCCTGCCTGCGAGTCTATATAGTTAATTACCTCAATGCCAAATTTCACTTCCAGATGCCCGATAACCTGTCCCAATTCGAATTGATTAGATAGACTCTTGTAACCATTCCAAGAATTCATCCAGAATCTTGCCTTTTGGCCATTTCCTATCTTCCAAGAAATATGGTTTGTGATCAAGGGGCAACATTCTTTAATGAATCTCCATATAGCAGATCCCCCCTGAAGATTGTCTATTGTCAATATTCTTGTGAAAGAAGTGTTATCAAGATATTTGTTGTGGATCTTGCACGTCATCATAGCTTCTCTGGTTGCTTGTAAATTTTCCACACCAAATTAGCCCCTAGTGCTAAGTTTTGAAAGCAGATTTTCCTTAAGCCTGCTCCACCTTCGCCTTTTAATTTACTTGCCTTGTCCCATCCGATTAGAGGTATCTTTTTTTCACCCTTGGAGACTTCCCATAGGAATCTTTTCAAGACTCTTTCGAGTTCTTCCTCAACCTTCTTGGGTGCCAGGTAACATGCCATCGTGAAGATTGGGATGGTTGATAAGACGGCCTTGGCCATGGTGATTCTGCCTGCCAGCGTCAGCCAATTATTTTTCCACAACATTTCCTTGATTTTACATTTAGCCACCACTTCCTCCCAATGCTTAGATCTACATGCTCCATCAATAACCTGGATCTCGAGGAATTTAGCCGAAATCTTTTCAATTTGGTAACCCAATATGGAGGAAATAGCATTCTGAATCGTCGCCTTTGTATTGAAGAAGAATATTCTTGATTTATCTTTATTCCTTTTTTGGCCCGACTATTTTTTCGTATGCATCTAGAGTTGCCTTAATGTATTTCACCTCCTTGATGCTTGCTTCCCCAAACAAAGTAGTGTCATCCACAAATTGAGAATGGGTTATCCTCTCCACATTAGGGGCCACCGTTATCCCTATCCATTCTACTTGTTGCTTTCTACGCTTAATGGAACAACTTAAAGCTTCTGCCATAATCACAAAAAGTGAAGGGGATAAAGGGTCTCCATGTCACAGGCCATTGGTGACCATAAAAAAACCATGTAACGACCCGTTTACTAGAATTGAGGATCTAACAGTTGATATGCAGTGCTTGATCAAGGAGCACCAGTGGCTATTAAAGCCCATACGGTCCATTACTTTGAGCAAGAATTCCCAGCTTACCTTGTTGTAAGCCTTGCTTACATCCAATTTAATTACCATTCCTACCGTGTGATAGGTTTTTAAAGAGTGAACCACCTCACTATTAAGTAGAATATAGTCTGTCATTTCCCTCCCAAGCACAAATACATTTTGCTCCGGTGAGATAATCTTCCCTAGAATGTTTTTGAGCTTGTTTGCTAACACTTTAGCAGTTATTTTGTAAATTGTGTTACATAAGGAAATGGGCCTGAAATCATTAAACGATTTGCATTTTATCTTTTTGGGGATCAGAGCGATGATCGTATTGTTCAGGTCTTTGATGAATCTTTTTTATTTCCTAAAGTCCTCCACCAATTACCAGATGTCCCTACCCATGAAACTCCAACAATTCTGAAAATATCATGCCGAGAAACCGTCTGGCCCAGGGGCTTTATCAGGATGCATCTGAAAAAGAGCAATCTTGACTTCTTCCAGTGAAACTGGTTCGCATAGCATAGCATTATCTTCCCTTCCTACCCTTCTTTCAATTGATTATAAGATGCCTTCCTCTACATAGCTGCCATCTCGAGTGCCCAAAATATTTTTAAAGAAATCAACCGTGGCTTGGCCTACTCCCATACTTCCCTGCTTCATTTCACCATCCCTAGTCTGGATACTTTCAATTTTATTCATGGCTCTACAGGCAAGGACTGAAGTGTGAAAAAACTTGGAATTTGAATCCCCTTCTTGAAGCCAGACCTCTCTTGATTTGTCCCTCCAGTATATTTCCTCGCGTTTCAATAGTTCTGCGAGCTCACTTTTTAGCTCTTTCTCCTTTATGAATTCTTCGTTCCTCATACAAACTCTTATCACCTTCTCATTTAGGGCTTGCAGATTACATTGGATCCTGGCCTTTTCTGTGAAAATGTTCATGAGTTTTCCTTTGTTCTAGTCTTTCAACTTGCATTTTAAATACTGAAATTTTTTTATAAATCTAAAGCTTTTCAAAGCTCCCACCCTAAACTCATTCCACCATTCTTCCAGTAAGCCTTGCAGCCCTTCATCCCACCACCACATATTCATAAACCTGAATGATGATTTTGTTTGCACCAATCCTTTATCCAGGGAAATGATCAGATGTAGAGACAGGAAGTATGTGTGTCTCGACTATGGTACAATACTTGCGCCAATCTGGGGATAGCAGAAACCTATCCAATCTTTATGATATTGTTGTGAAGTCTTTACGCCTGTTAGTCCATGTAAAAACACCATTTGAAGTCTGACAATCTTCCAAACTTGAATTCACCACAAAGCTCCCGAAGTCAATCAAAGCTTGGAATTCAATCCTCATCCCCCCACTCTTTTCAGATAGATTCGGGAGTGCATTAAAGTTGCCTCCTACTATGAAGATTGCTCCCGCATGACACCTTATGAAATTCAAAACATCAGCCCACAATTCGGCTTTCTCCTCTATTTTGGTCAGGCCATAAATGTCGATGAGTATGAATTTTCTGTTAAGTTTCATGCTAAAAACTTCCACCGCTAACTAGTTCA
This sequence comes from Sequoiadendron giganteum, assembly GCA_007115665.2. Taxonomy (NCBI): domain Eukaryota; kingdom Viridiplantae; phylum Streptophyta; class Pinopsida; order Cupressales; family Cupressaceae; genus Sequoiadendron; species Sequoiadendron giganteum. The sequence goes on along the minus strand of CM021100.1, from coordinate 912,919,705 downwards.
TGTGTGAATGTTGTATTTCCACTGTTACTTCTGCCTCTTTCCATATCAGCCCGATTCCTCCCGAAGCACCCACCGAGTCATGGAAATGACCATTCCATGACCGAATATATTTCAAAAATGCACTTGTTTCTATTTGAGATAGCTTGGTTTCTTGAAGCATGATTATGTCACTTGCACATGACTGAAGATGATGTCTAACTTAAAAAGGTTTTGATGCTAGGATATTTTCTGGTACCGCCTCCTCCTCTCTCAGTTTCTTGAAGGATTTCCTTCCCCTCGCCTTCTCTTTTTTTTCAATTTTACCCATGCCCAGGTGGTTAGTTGTTATTTGGGTTATATACCACTCCTCCCTTATGTCGAGCTCATCTCCAACATCCTTTTCCGAGTTCGATCCCTCTGTATCGAGGGGAAACTCTTCCATTCATTGATCCTCCAAGTTCGTCGCACTGGGTAGTTGAAATGGGAGGTCCTTCTCCGTTGTCCCCAAATCTTCAGGTTCCATTCGTGATATCCCTTTATCCGTAATTTTTGAAGTGATTAATTCCTCTGAACAAATATTTGTGACATAGGGAACAATGTGCCTGTCGAAGACCATCTTAGTCCTTTCCCTACTCTTCTTACTTCGTTCCTTCTTTTGTTGTGTGCTTTTGCACTCTACCTCAAAGTGATTCCTTGACCTACATTTGAGGCCGAATTTTTTCTCCTCTTCAAATTCAATCTCCTAGACCCAGCTCTCACCCTTCACCATTAAGATGATTGACCAAGGAACTGGATTAATTGCAACAATCTTCAGCTTGGCATATTTGTATAGATCCCCATCTATGATATCCATGTCTATATCCACCAAGGTCCCCAAAGATCGCCCAATCTTTTCTAGACAATCACCATTCCAATATTCAAATGGGAGATTGTAGAGACAGATCCATATCGGATGTTCATAGGGCGGTATTTTGGTGGGGTCAAAATTTCGGCACTAGGGTTGCATAAATAGTTGTAGATTGTTCATATGCCATATCCCTCTTTTCGTAATTTTCTTTTTGGATTCCTTGTCTGCAAAGACATTTTTTGGAAGGAATCTAAGCAAGACTTTCATTTGCCAATTTTCCTTGATCCAGTTCTTGATAGAAACCCTGTCGAGGGTGCCTCCAATGAATCGGCAGAAGAAACCAAAATCCCTTAGAATTTCTTCATCTTCGTGAATTTCCTGTGTCAAATCTATCTTTGTCATTTTTCCTGCCTCCACATTTCTAGGGCTTTGCTTTTGACTAGGTTTGTGACTTCACCTCTGTTGCTCAAATCCACCATTAGGGTTCCCATTGCCCCTAAATTTGTTTGTAGGAGCCCTGGGTTTCCAGTTAGGTCGACCTCATGGTGGCCCTTCTCGCCCCACTCTTTCATTCCAATATTTTTCCCTTGGTGCCCTCAAGGGCATGTCGTGTCAAGCTCGGGGTAGGTTTCAATCCCCCTAATGTCCTGGAGGTTGACCCTTAAGCAGAGGGTGGCAACGATCTACCCATCTTTTGTTTGATAATACCCATTGTGGTGTATGTTTGCTTACCCGAGATGGGGTATCGACGGGTTCTACTCTGCAAACCATATCTGCCCAACTTTTTGTAGCCTTTCCCTTCTATCCTGGAGCATGCTCGCCCTTCTCCGATCCTTTGTTGGATTTCGATTCTTCCGAGCGAATTGGATTCACAACACTTTGATCTGCTCTGCTCGCCTCCATTTTTTTCTATAATTTAAATATTTTGAAATAATATTATTTTCTTATTTGTATTCTTATACATCTTAAGACATAAAACTAATTGATTTATCTTACCTCATCTATTACAAATGTCTCTTATTTGTGGCTAAATTTTCATCTTGACCTTGATGTCATATTTTTTCTTGGTTTCCTTCTTTATTTAGGTAATTTTAATTATATTTTGGGTGATCCCACAATAGTGGTTTACAATTTTTGGGCAAACTGGACACTACAATTATTATTTTTAACTAAATCTTCACATTCGGGCTTTTGTAGCGGCTAAACCGTGAGGAATTTGAAAATGATGCAAAATAGAGTCTCATCACATTTTTTCTTTAGATTCTAAAAATATATTTCTCAATTTTTTTGGAATCAGATTGCACTTTTTTTTCCATCTCCCACGAAAACTGGTTTTTTTCAGAAAACAACATTTTTAAAAAGTGACCCTCACCGTATAAAACATAACTTTTTTTGTATGAAGGATAATATTCTAATTTTTTTGAATTTAGATTTGTAACTACGATATCTAGCACTTTCATTTGGTCTCATAGTTTTTTATTCAATATTTTTTCCTTAATCAAGTTTCAAAGTCAAACCAATTGCAATTCAAACATAGGCGGACTGTATACAACATAACTTTTTTTGTATGAATCGAATTTATTTTTTTTTTGAATGGATCAAGGACATCAATACCCGGCCTCAACATGTTTTAAAAAATATATATTTTGATAATCTGCTATTTTTCCACATGTGCAGACCAAAGATTTTGATTTTCAGTGAAAAACCTATGTTTAATAAAACAAAAAAAAAAATACATACTAAAACCAAATCATATTAAAATTATATTCGACGGATAGCTCATTCTGAGGACTATCATTATCTAGTTGGGTGTCTGAAGTTTTCTAAATTTTCATTTTCAAATTGAGCTTTGAACGACAATTTTTTACAAAAAAAAATCATTTTTTTTAGGAGATAAGGGAAGAAGGGTGTTCGGCCAAACCTCTTAAAGGGGTTCAGTCGAACCTATGTTCAGTCAAACCTCTTAAAGGGGTTCGGCCGAACCTATTTCGCTCGAACCGAACCTATGTTCAGTCAAACCTCTTAAAGGGGTTCGGCCGAACCTAGTTCGCTCGAACCAAACCTATGTTCAGTCAAACCTCTTAAAGGGGTTCGGCCGAACCTAGTTCGCTCGAACCCCTACCTAGTTCGCTCGAACCAAACCTATGTTCAGTCAAACCTCTTAAAGGGGTTCGGCCGAACCTAGTTCGCTCGAACCCCTTTAAGATAATGAGGGAAATTTAGGGGGTCCGGGAAAATGACAAGTTTTTTTTTTTTAAATCCCTATTAAGGGGGTTCGACTGAACCCTAGTTCACTCGAACCCCTTTATTTTAATACTTCTGCTCACATGTCAAAGGGGTTCGAGCGAACATAGGGTTCGGTCGAACCCATTCACTTTGTGTAGAGGGAAAAAATGACTTTTCCCTTCCTCCACAAAAGTGTTTACCACTTATGTGGGTTCACACTTCTCTTAGGTGGTTCATGGTTCCATGGTTGTATGAGGCTATGTCTCAAATGCTAATTTTTGCGCTTTGATCCAAAGAGGGAATTTGTTAAGTAGGTCCCTATTTGGACCAGTTTTCTAGGGTTGCCCTTGGAATATTGAGATAAGGAAGTGATTGTGGGTATTGCTATCTTGATCAAGTAAATCATTTCATTGATTCAATGACCAAATCAAGAAAATGCCTTTTTTTGCTAAATTGTATGTTAGTGTGGACATTAGCAAGACTTTTCCTTCTTTAATCACTTGATCCTCTCATTGGGTACTTGTGTGCAATAGTTTTCTTGTGAAGAATTCTTGATGGTGTGCTCAAATTGTAACAAGAAGGGTCATTCCTTTTGGTAAATATATCTAACTACAATATCTTGTTGAAAAATATGACTTGCCTAATGGGTAGTCTGGACACCTAAAATTCACACTTTGTTGATTTCACTATTTCTTATAATTTCTCATTCAATTCCCCCATTTCCAATACTTCCACTAATTAAATAATTTCTATTATTTAATTAATATCCCCTCATCACTAATATTAACTAAATAGCATCACATTATTTAATTAATATTTCCCCCAAAATCACCATCACTTTAGATAATTTTGTAGACACTAAAAAATGTCTTGGTCTACGAACAACATTTTTCCACATCATTTTATCTTCTCCCTCATTTAATTAAATAATTTTAATTATTTAATTATTTTTCTTTAATCGCTTTCTTCTATTAATTAAATAATTTTAGTTATTTAATTAATTCATCTTCCCTTTTTTATTTTGATTTTGATTATTAAATAAATCATCATTTATTTAATTATACACTCTTCACCTTTTCTTTTCTTTTAAATAAAAGGGGTGAAAACTTTTATTGAAATTCAGAAAAGAGCATTACAACAAAACAAAGGGCCTAAGTCCCAGGAAACCAAAAGATACAATTAAACAAAGCAAGAACCAACATCATCTGTCATCAATATCATCTCCATCCTCTGCAATAGTCCTTTCCAAATCATGGTGGAGTTCCTGGGAAATATGCTCCCACCCCTCAATCTTCCAACCATCGAGATGCTCCAAAGCCCATTTCGCCAAGCAATATGGTACCCTATTCCACTCCCTCAGAATATGGACAAAAGAGACCACCTCCATTAAGGAGCTAATTTATAGAATCTACTGCACCAACCTACCCAACTGCCAACTGACATCAACCACCTTCCGAGCTTAAGTAGATTAACCAAAACCTGTGAGTCAGACTCACAAATAACCTTTCTCCATCCCAAAGCATAGGGTTGTTCAAGAGCAGAGAGGATCGCCAGACCTTCCATAAGGTTGACAGTTTGCATCCCTTCATAGATCGAGAAGAAGAAAACCACCATTCTTGAAGAATCCCTACCAACTCCACCAATTCCAGCAAGCCCAAGATTTCCCCTTGAGGAACCATCAGTATCAATCTTCAAAACTCCAACAAGAGGGGGAAGCCATTTACCCACTCAAATGACCTTCTTTTCTACTCGCCTTCCCCTTCGAACACAAGTCAAAGCCAAAGAAATCTCCCAAAGTCCCAATCTCTCCACCTTCTCAGCATCCTCTTTCTCCAAGGGATATGCCACCTCACACTTCGCCTCCACCGTCTCCCGAACCATTCCCATAATTCTCTGCCAAATTTGTTAAATAACCTGCTTTTCACCTTGGAAGATTCTACGATTTTGCTCCAGCCAAATCTACCGGAGAAGGAAAGTAGGCCTAACATACCACATGTTTTGTAAGAAAGATGCCATAGCGGGAGGTTTTCCTAGGCTACTCCATAAATCCACCAGGGAGGAAGCATGAACAAAAGGACTTTTCCAAACTTCCCACCAAAAATGCCACAGCCCCGAGGCAAAGGAGCATCAAAAAAACAAATGAGTAGAATCCTCCTCCCTAGTCCCACACAAAACACACATTGATGGTCCCTAGAATCCCCTCTTCTGAATATTGTCCCAATTCAAGCACTTGCTCCAGGCCAAAGTCCAAATGAAATAGTTACACTTTGGCCAAGAAAAATTATTCCAAACTCTCTTCCACCATTGAACCTCCACCCCATCTAGCTTGTGAGATAAAAACACCTGATAGCCAAAGGCAACAGTATAGACACCCTTAGGGCTGGGAGACTAAGATAAAGCATCTCCATCTGGCAGGGAGCTACAACTCCTACAAGAAAGGATGATTCACAATTCTACGCACTCCTCCTCCATACCAACCATAGGCCACTCCTCAGGATTCTTCCACCTAGCCACCATCAACTGACCAAGAAAAGACACAGACTTAAAGTCTCTCAGCCTATCCCAACTAACCTCAATGAATCTTTGACAAAGGGGAAACAGGTTAGGAAACTGAGAAACATTGGGAGCAAAACCATCCCAAGAATCAGACCAAAAGTGAGCCTCTAACCCACTTTTGCAAATCCAAAATAAGCCATTCTTAATGAGAGAAACCCCTTTCTTGAGCGTACCCCAAATCACCGATCCTTTCCCCACCAGGGGATAGCAGTGAATATCCATCTGAGGGATCCTCAGGAAATATTTATTGAGATAAAATCTTGGACCAGGTCTAATCCTACTCCACACACCACCTCCAGTACAATTTAGCAGCAAGTGCAACCCCCTGACAAAGATGACTACCTTAATCCAAGACCGCCATATTACTTCAGGCTACACACAAGATCCCATCTAACCAAGCTCCATTTAGAGAATAGTAAATTACCTGCCTATAAAAATTGTCTAGCTAAAGCATCTAGTTCCCGAACAAAACCAACCAAGGCCACCTAGAGCATACATCTGTAAATGGGGAGAGCTTGAACCACATATTTGATTAGTTGAACCCGACCAACAAAGGACAACCATCTATGGGTCCAATGGTTAACCTTTATCTGAAACTTATCCAAAATATTATGTCATGATTCCCTCGGCATCCTTTTGATAGAGATAGGAATACTAAGATAGGTCAAAGGAAGGGACCCAATCTAAAACCTCAAGATATTGGCAATCATCCTCTGGATAGGACCAGGAGTATTGAAAATGAATATGGAGGACTTATCTTCATTAATCAACTGACCTGAGGAAATCAGATAAACATCTAGCACCACACGTAATTTTGTAGCCTCCTTAATTGTATCCATACCCATCAAAACAGTATCATCCACAAACTGCAAATGAGACTGTGGGGAAATATTACCTCCCCATCACAAATCCTAAATGAGACCCATCTCAACATTCCTTCTCAACAACTGACCGAGACCTTCAACAAGAAGAAAAAATAGATACGGAGATAATGGGTTGCCCTGACACAATCCTCAAGAGGCACCAAAAAGCTCTGAGGGCTCACCATTAATTAAAATGGAGAAGGATATTGAGGTAACACAACTCATGTCCCATTGAATCCACTCATCCCCAAAACCAAAAGCACCAACAATCTTCTGAAGGAAGCACCATCGAACTTTGTCATACGCCTTTTCCATGTCCAACTTGATGAACATTTCCTTATCATTGGAAATGGCCATATAATGAATGGTCTTCGTAGCTATAACCACCCCATCCAAAAAAATTATGCCCACCACAAAACTACTCTGCTCTTCGAAAATCAACACTTTAAGCGAATTTTTCAACCTATCTACAATTATTTTAGAGATAATTTTGTAAATCACATTACAAAGAGAGATGGGTCTAAATTGTCTTAACCTGTCTACCCCATCACATTTGGGGATGAGATCCAAGAAGGTAGAATTCAAAGCCCGTAACATTTGCTTATTCGTCTGAGATTCTTGGACAACTGCCAATAGGTCCAGCTTGATAATATTCCAAAATTCTTGAAAGAACTTCATCGAAAATCCATCAGGGCCAGGAGCTTTCCCTTTCTTCATTGTCTATCGAGATATCACCCATAAGATACTCATTCATCTCCATAGTAATCAAAGAAGCGATGCAAGACAAAACTTGAGCCTCCTCATTAGAAGTCCCTTGAGAATCCTCCTTGAATAAGGAAACAAAATAATGCACATCTTCACATGAAATATCCTTTAAAGAGGAAATATGCTCACCAATGTCATTCACCAAAACAAAAATTGAATTCCTATGTCACCTGGCTTTGACTGAATTGAAGAAGAAGGTTGTATTTTTATCTCCCTCCTGAAGCCATTCAATTTATGCCTTCTATTTCCAATAGACCTCCTCCCGCAATTCACACTCCTCCAACCCTTTCAACACCTTGGCCTCCTCTTGAAGTAGATTAACAGTCACACCATCCTCCTTGATCACCCTCGTAATGCTATCCAACTCAACCTCGGTGTACTGTTCTTTAATCAGCTTGATAACTAGGAATATTAATTCCTCAACTTAAGGATTGGACATCACAACAAGCAGCTATAATCTGTCAAAGAACCTCATTTACTTATCAACCCGAGGATGTAGACTTAAAATGGAATAGCAAAATATATGCACTAATCACCCTTCCAGACATGCAAGATCTCCTAAAATGCTAAAACTCTAAATTCTGGAATTACTTTATTGAATAACTTGATTGGAAACAAAAACTGAAAGGTAAAACTACTCTGTTTCTAGTGGTTGCAGGAACAGTCAATAGTACTATATTTATGTTGCTGCAGGAATAGACACATTTAACTTTTACAAGAGAAAGTATAACTATCCTAACCTACGGAATGAAATTACAGGCAATTTCCTAAGAGGGCCCCCTTAGGTCATGCCAAAGTAATCAATAGATTAGGTGAAAAGCTCCATAAACTTTATTGATTTAAAGTGAACAAGTACATAGCACAATCCTTCTTAACTGTATTTCTGATACTGAAAAACGTATTACAAATGACAAGATCTTCTAGCCCATTCTCTAAAGGAGAATGGGCTATTTATTGAAAACTAATCCTAATTACTAACCAACCTTCCCTTATAAATCGGGAGGTATTACATCCAACTAACTTTGATTAAAGAGGTGAATGACAATGCAAGAACTAAGTCAAATTGGTTTGGCAGTCTTAAAGCGCCATCATCCTGGATTTGAACAACAGCAGGACGCCTGGCCTAGATTCCTGGAACATTCTTCTTGCTTGGCGGATAAGTTTGAAACTGTCTCCCCATCTTTTGCCATTGAACCAGTCTTTATAGATTTTGCCTTCTACTCTTCAAGTGGAATTTAAATTCCTTCCTCTAATCATGGCACCTGCAAGATAACTCACCATCTTTTCCTGGAGAAGAAGGTTAGCTCAACACATTCATTTTTAAGACAGTCCATTACTTCATTCATTCATTCATTAAGTATTAAACTAAGGCAAACATCACTTCAGATATGGCTACAGGAAGTTTGGTAGTGAAGGCTGCAGGAAGATTTTATGATCACAAAAAGCCATAAGGTATTTATCAGACTAATAAAACATTAAAGATAATAATCATGGGACTTTTTATCATAATATATTCATCATATAACTCATAAAAAGGTCTATGTTCTATCCCATAATCAGACTAAATGTTTGTTTTTAGCATAATAAAAACGGAAAAGTAATTATAAAAATATGATCAAAATGCGCCAAAGTATTGGTTCATCACTTGGCAACAACCTTTGCATGGAAAATGTTCCCAAAGCATTATTAGTTCCAATGCTTAAGCTGATATTTAAAAAATTGGAGAAGCTTATCAAAGGTATACATTTTCATGCCATAAGCGGGTCTACCATTTCTCCACCATTCAGCCACATAGTCATGAAGAGAGGGCTCACGTAGCCACATAATTTGGAACTTAAAAGAGGGTGATCGAGTCACATGAACTGACGAAACAACAAGCTTGATAGGCCAATGGTCGAACCCCCTCCAATCCAAAATTTCTGAGCTAGAAGACCACAATCCACCAACCCAAAAACATGACACCACGAACCAGTCAAGTCTTTCAAAAATGCAGCTATCCCCAATCCTTCGATTGTTCCAGGTGAAATGACCATTAATAGGCTTAACATCAACAAGATTCAAAGCTGAAATATTATCCTGAAGAAGCAACGCAGAAGGCTCCAACCTTGCAATACCACCTCGCTTCTTAGCCAACTCAGAAATAACATTAAAGTCACCAGCCATAAACCATGGGTGAAAAGGAACCATACTCCAAACAAATGTAATATGATCCCACAAAAGTTGCTTACCCTAAAAATCAATAGGCGCATAGATATTAGAGAGGAGGATAGACTCCCCAATCTCAAAACAAGAAGTGGTCATCAAGATAGAAGACTTGTTGGAAATCCACCAAAGAGGGTGAATGTTCTGAGGATTCCAAAGGCAAGCCACTCCACCTACAGATCCTTGAGCACTAATGCACTAACATTCATTGCTTCCCCACAGCTTAGGAGATAAACCAAGCATGCATTCCATAGATAACTTAGCCTCCTATAGGAACAAAACTTCAGGAAATTTACTTCTAACCAACTCACAAACATCCTTTTGTCGAGGGTCGTTGTTCAAGCCCCTTGCATTACATGGTAGTACAATAATTTCAAAGAGCTTGAGAAATGTGAATCCAGAGTCTTAGCCGACCCTAACTCCACTAGAGTTTCCCTAGCTAATTTAATCTTTTCCATATCATTTTTCCTACCAAGCTTTGAAGATTTCTCCCCCAACCCTTTTTTGATATCCTTTTGATTGAGACCCAAAGGAGAGGGAGAAGATTTTTTATTCTTCCCCACATTTTTTCATGCATGCAAAGCCAAAATAGAACCATCTCCCCCATTCTTCTTCATTTCCACAATAGAAATTGAATCCACGTAGACATCCATTTGAAGGTCGGTTACCATTTGCAAAGCTCTAGTATCTTGTGTATCCTGAGTAGCCCCAAAAAGAGAACCTTCCTGCCCATAACCCACAAAACCTTGATCCAAATTCACCAAGCCCGAATTCACTTCCTGCTGGCCAAGATCATCCAAAACCTCGAATCTATTAAAAGAGTATTCATCTTGTCTTTCCTTCAAGGTCCTCTTTTGAGCCCGATTTCTATTATGATTCTTTATAAGGGTGAAGCCACCAGAACCAAACCCATCCCCAAGAATGGGATCCTTTCCCTTATCTTCCCTAGGTGGGTTGTGAGAAGGTTGAGAAATCAAGGGCTCCACAGGCCTAGCCCTTGGACATCTTCATTGTAAGTGACCATATTCATAGTAGAGACAACATCAAAATGGAAGAGTTTCATAGTCCAGCGACTGCACCCAAGAATAAGGACCACAAACATATATATCCAAAGAATCTGATAATGGCTTACTTAAGTCAATTTCCACACAAATACGAGAAAAAGTTATCACATTTTTAAACTGAGTATGTTGCGATGAACCAATCGGCTTTCCGAGCATCAACCCCAACAAATGAAAAGCATCATCCTGCCAACATTCCACTAGAAACTGCAAAAGTCGAATCCACACCAGAACTCGAGTCAGAATCTCCTCAACGGGATTAAAACTAGCATGCCACAGTTTATTAAACAGACCAACCTGGTTATAGAAATAGGGCTGCCCTTCAAAAACCTTGTTGTGATCCACCATGCAATCAAAGGTAACCATGAAATAATTATTTTCTAGAAGATTTATATCCATCTCACCCTCTGGCATCCAAGTCCGTTGAGCCCAAGACTCCAAAAATTGCATTGATATCCGCATACGCAAAAACTTGCAATAAAAAGAGTGCCTCAAGTAGTATTCAATATCATTCACGACCATCTCCAATGGGATGACCAGTTTTAGCCTCTCCTTGCAACGTTTACAATATCCATTTATTTTCGTGATCTAAGCCCCACTAGACAAGCCCACTCCATCTAGCCCTAGTTTTGGCAAATACAGATTATTATTGAAGACTTTCGAAGCATGCAGAGGAGACTTCACACCAATCGTTGATCGAAAATCCATTTTGGGGCTAGCATCTGAGGTCTCCCCAAGCGACATTATACCCAACTCATAGCAAGCATGCATGCCCCCGAGATAAAAGAAACCAAAACAAGGGTTTTGAAAACTCCACCCAACACACACCACTAAATGCTGACAACGCCCAAAGAAAGCACCACCAACAAGAGGCCACACAATGAAGAAAAAACAAGGCATAAAGGCCCGCTCCACACCACACAGTTGCAGCTCCCAACAACACCCCACGCGCTACTCAACACCAAGAAGCAGTCTCCACAAGTAGGCAAAAAATAGTCTGAAGCCACCGACGAAGGAAAAAACCACCCCTCACCCCCAAATGCAAGCACAAACCCCCCTCCCAACGTAGATTCAAGCAAAAGTAAGGATCGAGCTAGGGAACGGTTTTCCTAGCTCGGCAATTAGAGAAAACGAATGCCATTTCCTTCCCACACTCTTCACCTTTCATCTATAGTTAAATAATTATTTTAATTATTTAGGTATTCACTTAGCCTTTCCTATCTATTATTATTAAATAATTGGTCTAAATTAATTATTTAATGTCTCTTTCTTGTTTCCTCCATTTTAATTAAATGGTTGCACAATAATCATTTAATTAAATCCCCATTTTATCTTTTATTCTAATTAAATAATCTAAATGATTATATATTCCCTCACATGGGTCAGTGCAGGATCATGGGGGTCCAAACTAGGCCTCTAAGTGGCGATGAAAATTCAGAAAATCAGAGTTAGGCAATTTGACATAAAAAAATTTAATAGGTTGTTAACATAATTTGAAAAATATGTAAGAACAAAAGTTATAGAAAATTGAATGTAGTTTCTAGGCTACTAGTGTTTTTTTGGAAAAAAGTAAATATATTTTGAGAAAAATTGAAATTTCAATGCAATGGTACTAAATTTTCACGAAAAAGATAAGAAGTGGGTGTATGTCTAACCACCCTAAGTACAAGAAAATAATAATATTTTTTTCTAAATTTTTCAATATAAGTAGAGGACACATGCTCAGATGTGCCGGATTTTTTTTTGTAATTTTTTTTATGTAAATAATTAGTTATGATTTTTTATTAGAACTTTTCAAAATTATTAAAACGTCTTTGTCTGACCACCATAACTTGGTCAAAAAATTATGAAATTCAATTTTTTTTATCCTATAGTATGTGAAGCATAGAATGTGGTGCATCTTGTAGATTCGAAAAATGTTAAGTAGTTTGAAAGTTATAGAAGTTTTTCAATCAACCTATCAATCGGGAGTTTAGATGTAATGTAGGTAGAAAATCAATAATAATTATTTATTAAATTCAAAATAAGGCAAAATTTATATTGGTGGAAATCTGACAATTTTTTCTAAAAACTCTTTTTGTTTGATGAAATTCGAGTAAAAAAAAAATTGTCAACCACAAGGGCAAACTTTGGAAAACTAAAAAAAAATTCAAAAACACGTGTTTTGGGTTGACTTTGCAGGTCAGGTAATTTCAAACCAAATCCGAAGTCAATATTTGTTTTGGTTTGGTAATACCAAACCAAAACGTATATCCATTACTTATATTTACTTATATTATTTATAATACATAATATTATATAATATGTATTATGTGTTTATAACCATATTCTTATAATATATAATATTATGTATTATATAATATGTATTATATATTATATATTATATTATAGTATACATTATTATATTATATATTATATTAATATTATGTAATATATTATATATATTATATAATATATTTAATACATAGTATATATTATATAGTTATTGATGTGCGGCCAATTCACAAGAGAGAGAGGGGGAGTGGGAGGGAGTTGAGAGAGAGGGAGAGAGAAATACCTAAGAGGGAGTGAGAGACTTGAGAGGGATGGGGAGAGAGAGATGAGAGGGAGAGAGGGAGAGGGAGAGCAAGAGAGAGAGACTTGAGAAGGAGAGAAAAAGAGTCTTGAGATGGGGAGAGAGAGAGAGTCTTGAGATGGAGAGAGGGAGGGAGAGAGTCCAAGATAGAGAGACTTGAGAGAGATGAGGGGGGGCCTGAGAGTGAGAGGGAGATGGAGAAAGAGAAAGACCTAAAAGGGACAGAGAGAGAGTTGAGAGAGAGAGAGAGAGAGTTGATCTAGGGAGAGAGAGACTTGAGAGGGAGAGAGGGAGGGAGGGAGAGAGGAAGCTCTGAGAGACTTGAGAGAGAGGGGAGGACCAGGAGTGAGAGGGAGGAGGAGTTGAGACAGGAGGGAGAGAGAGAGAGAGAGAGAGAGAGAGAGGGAGGGAGGGAGAGGGAGAGAGGGAGAGAGGGAGAGAGAGAGACCTGAGGGAGAAGGAGATAGAGAGTTGAGAGGAAGAGTGTTTTCCCATTTTGGGACCCTCTAGAATAAGAAGTGATACAACCATCAAACAAAATTATTACAACTCAATTCAACATTCATGTCATTAAAACCTTCAGGTTTAATAACATGTCATTAGATAATTCATGTAAAAGGTATAAAATCATCATGAATAAGAATCATTGTCTTCCAATCATGATACATAAACAAGAATATTATGTACACCAAAGGGGTTTGATGCAACTTTCAAAAAATATCCTTAGAAGACATCAAGATACATGTTAATTAGATTGTTCATGTTAAATCTATACAATAATTATGATCAACAAATAAGACATCATTCAACCATGATGCATGAATAAACACAATATATGCACACTATATATGAACAAACACTTAATTAATAGATTATTTAATATTTATTACTAAATTTTTGTCTCATCATTATACTATTATATTCATAATTTCAACACTAAAAATATCCATCCAACCCAATTCTTTATAAAATATTCATCCAACAAAATTCTTTATAAAATATGCATCCAAGATCAATTTTTTTATAAAAATAAGATCATTGTCTTAAGAAAGTTTTGCGACTCTCAGTTGCATCTCTTCATTTATTTGTATTTTCCTCTTTAGATTGGGACTGTCTCCTTTCCTCTAGCCATCATTGATGCTCATCTAAGTCCACTTCCATGGACCTAACCACATCAACAATAGTTTGCATTTTTGATGTAAAATGCCTCAATAATGGGTGAACACATTCTTCATTTTGAATAGTGTTAACTTGATCCTTAATGGTTCTAACATTCACATTGACTTTTTCTCCAAAGCGAGCACCATCGGATGCAAGTGGTGGTGGGGGATTGTGAGGTGGAGTGGGTTGATCTGGAGGGTGTGGATCCATGATTTAGATATAAGTGAACCTCCATTAAATTTCTAATTTGAAAATGTAAGAAACATGTTTTAAAATCCCCTTAAACCATTCAATATAAATGAATTAATTGAATACTATTGGTGTGAATAAATTTCTTGTACCTAGCTAATTCATTCACTAGGTAATTAAGGGACATATTCACATGGTTAAGTTTACTTAGGATAAAAGATTCTTTCTAGAAGTCTTAGTTGGTTTTTCTAGAACTTATCTTATTCAGCTAGTATTGCTTGATTCCTAGGTAGTTAGTTTGTTAGTTGTCACATGTCATATGATTAAGATACTTGTCATGATCTTGTCTAATCCTATCTCTCTACCCTGCCTTTATAAGCAAGGCATCTCATGTACATTTGAATCAATTCAAGCAATTAAATCTTACATTGTGAAGCAAGATTTCTTGCCATTCTCTCTCTTGTGGAAGTGGTTTTGGTCTAGCAACTATTCTTGGGGGTGTTGGGGAGTCACCATTTACTCCCACAAATACAAATGAAAAATTGTGTAAATCTCATTTATGTCTAAGGCATGTAAATGGAAAACAAATAATTGTTAAAGTGATGTGAAATCTCATTTAAAAATACATTAATTTTTTACCTCGTTGTAATATGGAAGTGTTAAGCTCCAAATTGATTCAACAAAGGTGGAAGTGCTACTTGCTCCAAATTGATTCAACAAAGGTAGAAGTGTTAAGCTCCAAATTGCCAATACTTTGTGAGTCTGTATACATAGTTAGTAATGGTTAAACAAAACTTGTCCCTACAACCATACGGAATGGGCAAAGTTAATGGGAAATAATCAATGGGTTGTGCAAGAGGCTATCATATTGTATCTGGGTTGTGCAAGAGGCTATCATTTGTATATGATACAATATGATAGCCTCTTGCATAGCCCATCGATTATTACCCATTCACTTCACCCATTTCCCTATGGATGCAGGGACAAGTTTTGTTTGGTCAGTACTAACAATGGATCCAGATTCACCAAGTATTGGAAATTTAGAGCACTTCCAACAAGGATCCTTTCTATTTTGAGAGCTAAGGAGAGTCAAAACAATTTTAAAAAAAAATTAGCAAAGAAATACTAACTAAGAATAAGAAACAAAGCAAAAATTTAAGAAACATGAGAATAAGTGATAAAGAAGTAAAAATAGACAAGAATGTTAAAAAGTTTTAAAAAATGCAAAAAGGGGGCAATGAAGGTTCCATTTTATGTTTGTTTAGTATGCTAGGTTAAATTTTATATTTTTTTTCTAGTAATAAAGGTTCAATTTTTTTGTTTGATGATTTTTCTTTGTTTTCCACTAACTAGAGTTTCAAATTTTTTTGTAAGTTTAGATAGAAATGAAAAAAATCAATAAAACTACAAAGAATGCGAAAAAAAAAACTTAAATTAATCACTAATTAGCAAAATAAATACAAAAAACACATACCTAGAACTCGCCGGAGGTCACAAAAATGAGGCAGGGTTCATAAAAAAAAGGAAGATTTCACGTTATAAAGTCCTCAAAGAAACGAATATTCCTTATACTATATTATATTCCCACCCAACTTCAAATATAATGGAATTAATAATGGATATCCATTAATTATATAATAAATTTATTGTATATAAATATACAATGGTATATTTCATGTAGATAATATACATATAATATTATATATTATGTAATATTTATTAAATTTATTATATAATATATTTAATACGTAGTCTCTCTTTGAAAAATTGGCAGGGTTTGTCCTCAACAAAATGGATATCCATTTTGTAATAGCATTTTGATTTTTCACGAGGCTTCAAATCCAATGCAGTTAATAATGGATATCTGTCATAAAAGGAAATTTGTTTTCTCTATTATAAATTTATTATATATAAATATACTATAATATATTTCATATATACTATATATTATGTAATATATACATTATATATTAAATATATTATAGTATATACTATATATAATATATACTATAATATGTATTATATATTAGATATATTATACACTATAATATATTCTAGATATATATTTAATCATTTTATAATAAAGAGAGGGAGAGTGGGAGAGTAGGAGAGAGAGAGAGGGAGAGAGGGAGAGAGGGAGTGGGAAAGAGGAAGAGAGGGAGGGAGGGAGTGGGAGAGATGAAGGGGGAGAGAGAGAGAGGGAGAGAGGGAGACCTGAGAGAGTGGGGAGAGAGAGGGTCTAGGAGAGAGGAGATGCTGAGAGAGGAGAGGAAAGAGGAAGGAGAGAGGAGAGAGGAGGAGAGAGGGAGATGGAGACAGAGTGGAGAGACAAAGAGAGAGAGGAAATCCTAGGGCCTAGGCCGAGGTCTATGGAGAGGAGAGAGGAGACAGAGTGAGAGAGGCAGAGAGGAGGAGAGAATGAGGAGGAGAGAGGAGAGGAGAGAGGAGACTGACAGAGGAGAGAGAGGAGGACGAGAGCCGAGAGAGAGAGGGAGAGAGAGAGAGAAAACCCAGGCCCAGGAGACAAGGAGAAAGAGAGAGAGACACAGAGACACGGAGAGAGGAAGACACACGGAGGGAGGAGGAATGGAGAATGAGAGAGGAGAGGAGAGACAGAGAGTGGAGAGGAGAGAGGAGAGAGAGAGGAGAGAGAGAGAGAGAGAGAGAGAGAGAGAGAGAGAGAGAGAGAGAGAGAGAGGAGGAAGAGAGAGGGAGGAGGAGGGAGGGTGGACAGAGGGAGAGTGGGATAATATATATTATATATTAATATAATATTATATACTTATTATATTATATATTAATATAATATTATATATTAATATATAATAAATATATATATATCATATATCATAAGAAATAATAATTCTTAAAATTCAAATAAAGAATATTCATTATTGGCTTTTATAGGTGGACAAGCAACAATATATATAATATATTAAAATTAATATAGTATTAATATATAATATATATTATATATTAAAATATAATATGTATTGATATATATTATATATTAAAATATTATATATTGATATATATTATATATTAAAATATAATATATAATATATATTTTTGTTTGCTTGGTAAATCGTTGTTAAGGAGCAACACCCGTCGCTTTTGATTGGAGCTAAGAAATAGTGAGGACACATTCAAGGGGCCTCATCACTGCCATTCATATTCCTACACCTATCTGCATTCCTGCCAAACTCCCTATAGGACCCAACGTCATTCCTCCATCTGATGTGCCATCATGCATTCCTACCAAGCTCCCTGTAGGACCCGATGACAACACCACTCCTCTCCTCTCCTCTATCTCCTCTCCTCCATCACTCCCCTCCATCTCACCACTCTTGTAGTTTCTTGTAGCCTGCCGAGCCTATCGGCTCTCATTGTTCCAATACCCTCCTCTTCGAGCCAGCCTCCTCCCTGCTCGAAGTCACCCCGCGTCTGCCTTCACCTCCATTTCTTCCTGCTCTCTTGCACCTTTTTCCCCTTTTGGCTCTGCAACCTATATCATCCTTTGACCCTCCAATGACGACCTCTTCTTTCCTGCCACTTCTCCCTACCTTCTCTCCTATCGTCAACTCCATATATCACTGCCACAGATGCATCGAGCACCCACGGGTCTCGAGCAGGCTCGAACCCAAGACGTCTCATGTGGGAGGCTCGCAATAAACCGTTACATTGTGGGGTCATCCCCCATAATATATAATATATTATATTATAGTAATTTAACAATTTAACATAGTATATTAATATATAATAAAAATATATATTATGACATTGTAATTTACAATACTAGAGGTAACATATATCCATTTCAAAGTGGATATCCTTTTGGAAGTTATATAAAAAATAAAAAAGGGACCGTTTTGAGTATTTCAATAGTCCCTACATTCTTTGTGTTGCAAAATTCTTGTGATTTTTGTCTGCATTAGACGAAATTTAGCTTTTCAAAGATTCTCTAACACTTTTTTTAGAATTCCAATCATTTGTGTGTGTTTTTTTGTTTGTACAATGGGGAGCAGCAGTCGGTGTAAGAGAAAAGATAAAAGGAAACTTACATCAGATCAAATTGAAGCATATAGAGCAAAAGATAGAGAAAGTCATAGGAAAAGAAGACATGTTATGAAAAATATTCAAATTGAAGCTTCTTCTAAACCATTAAATATTAATTCAAGTGAAGATGAAATAGAAATTGAAAATATTGAACATCATATGCAAATTGAAAATGGAAAACATTAAAATTGAGAATGAAAATGTGAACACCATTGAGAATGAAAATGTTGTTGAAAATGTTATTAAAAATGAAAATGTGGTTGAAAATGAAATTATTTTTGACAATGAATTTTTTTTTCAAAATTAAATTGTTATTGAAAATAGTAAGAATGAAAATGTTGAAAATGAACCTTATGTAACATCTAATCACAAAAGAACCCCTAAATGGTTGGTTGAAATAGATGAGAACATAATTGATAATCTTGAAGGAAAAAGGTCACAATGAACGGTTCGTTTGTGGTTTATGAAAATGTTCGATGAATTATTTTTCGATAATACATTATCGAAACAATGCCAAATTTTTGTGCAATTACTTAAAATTTATAAAATGAGACCATTATTAAAAAAAATGAAGATTTGTCTCACAAAAAAATCAAGGAAAAAGTCTTATTGTAAAAAATAATTTTAATTCTCTAACCTCTATTGGAAAGACTAGTTAGGGGCTTAAAGTGATGTGTGTGGGATGCCCTAAATGATGGAAATAGAAGATATAAGCTAACTATTAATGTAAAACTACCAAAATGATCTATGTTGGAAAACACATAGAGATATGCAAATGAACTAAGAAAAATAAACAAACTATAAAAAAAATGAAGGGAAAGGAAGATGTGCACCTAGAGGCTGAAAGGGGATGGCTTGAAGGTCTAGAATCATGCAAAAACTGATGTAGAATCCGAGGACACTTATGCCATTCTGGGCGACCTAGTCCTTTTTCTTTGAAAATCTATAGAGACCCGTTTATCCAAAAGGGTACTCAAATCTACAGAAAACCCAAAAATGCATATATGGTGGGACTAGGTTTCCACTAATAGTGACCTAGTCCCTTTTAGCCTTTTGGGAAGTCTAAAAGTGGAATCTAGAGGTCTTAGTCTGTACTTTGCGCTTCTCCAAGTATCTAGATCTCCAACTTTGATTCTTGGTTGGTAGGTGTCTTTTTGTGTAGATTCTTAACCTAACCAATAAGGAGATAATCCAAACAAGTCTTCAACCTATTCTTGAGTGATTTCCAAGCTTCCAATATACCTAAATCTGCAAACACACAAAGAAGGAAAGAGAAATGTTGATTGTTAGAATATAGGGGTTTGCCTTTGTCAAACCCCTTTGTAGATAATTAAATCAAATGAAGAGATAAGATAATAAAGAATGAAACATGGAATTTTGGATTCAATACCTTTCCATGATGTTTGATCTTGAGTTGCAGCAATGGAGGATTCAACCCTTGAATGCCTTGAAGAGATGTCTTGATGACTTAGAGTGCAGAAACCCTAGCTTGCTTGAGAAGAGTGGTGGATGAGTGCTTGAGAAGATTGAGTGAGGAGAAAAAAAAGAGATGGAAGAAGTGCAAAATGAGAGGAAAAACCCTTATTTATAGAAGTTGTGTCCTAATTTTCTCAAAATAACACCATACAAGCCGACCTTAGGGTTTTAGAGACAAAATCCCAAAAGAATATTAAGTTAAATTTAGATTTTACGCCACATGGGACTAGGTCACCCAAGGTGGTGACCTAGTCCACCTAGGCATTTTTCATTGGTTGTCGGGGATTAAAGTGTGATTATTATTGTTTGTCAGGATTGTCTCACAAAACACACTGAGGTAAGGCATGCATGTGCATTAAGGGGTCATTATAGCATAAGAAAGGGTTGATTTGGTGATGAAAAAACCTAGGAAAGTGTGAAAATGTTTTACAACACCTTACAAAACTTTGGTACAAGGCTTAGAAAGAGGTAAAAAAGAGGCTGAAAAGGGAACAAAATCCATAAGCAAGGGTCCAAATGAGTGAAAAGTGTCAAGGCTACACTTTTTGGTCACACAAGAATAAATGAAGATCAGAGGTGGTGCAACATTTAGTGATGCATGTTCTATTATGGATTGGTGTACTTATGCACTATCACGAGGAGGGACAATTGATTCACAAGTGTGTAGGTTCTTTTGGTTGGTTGAGGAGGGCACAGTGGGAGATAGAATGGAATGTCAAACAATTAGAGATTCTTTAAAGATGCATTCATTTCAAAGGTCAGATGCAAGTGCATGGACCATATGGACACAAGAGATGGCTTGTTTTTATTATAATTTTATTCAATTTGATTGGGATTAGTGTGATTCAAGTGAGTGGGTAGATACATAGATTCCACATTACCTAACCCCTTTATATGTAGCACAATCCTCATTAGAAGAT
The DNA here is from genome assembly GCA_007115665.2 of Sequoiadendron giganteum. Lineage (NCBI taxonomy): Eukaryota > Viridiplantae > Streptophyta > Pinopsida > Cupressales > Cupressaceae > Sequoiadendron > Sequoiadendron giganteum. The sequence continues at coordinate 912,898,829 of CM021100.1, read as the reverse complement.
GTAATGGAAAGTTCTCTTGACTACGATCATCTTTCAGATCTTGTACAACCAGGACATGTCTATGCAGTTGTATCACCATAAGGAAACGAAGAGGGATCAGACTATTGGTTGGCATGATGTGTATAGGGAAAGAAAAAGCTAACACAACCGATGATAGATGATGTTGGGTTCATCTATCCTATAGGTTCAGTTGTTCTTTCTCGAACTTGGTTGAATTTCCATTTCATCATCATTTAGGTTGTTTAAAAAAATATAAATTTATTATTCTAAGCATGTATGAAAGTTTGCATAACCATTTCATCATCATTTAAGTTGTTTAGACAGAATATAGATTTTTTATTCTAAGTATATCTAGATTTTGATAAAAAACTTATGGTCACACAGGTTCAGTTGTTTTTTTTGGAATTTGGTTGTGAACATATATGATTAGAAAGAATGGCATACCTGCATTTGAAGACTATGAGAAACACAAAACCATTCTCATGTATTTGCACATTGTTATAGCAACAAATTTTAAGTAATTGAGACATCATGCTAGACCAAAAACAAAAAAACTATGGAAATTAGTAGTGTTGATCATGAAGCATTACTGGAAACTTTGAAGGTAAGAGATGACCCTTCAAGCACACTTGAGTAGTAGATCATTTATTGTATGGGAAAGGTATGATATTGTTCATCACATTTTGATATTGTTTATCTGTTAAAGTTCATTATTTAGGTTGTTTAGAATAATATAGATTTTATATTTTAAGCATCTTTTCTAGTTTGCATTGCCAATTCACCATCATTCAGGTTGTTTAGAATAATATAGATTTTTTATTCCAAGCATCTTTTCTAGTTTGCATTACCGTTTCATCATCACTTATGTTGTTTAGACTAATATAGATTTTTTATTCTAAACATATTTTATATTGTATGTAGTTTAACTGATACCTTGATGGTTTTTATAGGTGCTTGTCACTTCAGAACGTCAACATGTTACTGTTCTAGAAGATTGTGCCAACCGCGAAGGCAACACATGATCTATTTCCTTCCCCTACTAGGAAATGACTATGTATTAGGATCCTTTGTTGTATTCCTATGCAGATTTTTTAAATCCTATATTTGATAAAAATTATTGAATGATAATATCATGTTTATTGTTTATACTTTACTTGTATTCAACTGTATACTTTACAACCTATGTGTATACTTTGTCACTTATGAGTATTCCAATGCATACTTTATGACCTACGTGTTTTAATGTGTATACTTTGTATTCATGTGTGTATTTCATGAATTAAGTGTATTTGAATAAATGAATCACTTTTTCACTTACTCGCGAGAAACAAAAATAACCCTAAACCCTTGCGCACCTTTACATTGCATCCATCTAACCCTTTTTTCATCAATTGAAAACTTGACACCATAGGAAAATGCCTTAGAGATATCAAAAACTGGGAGAGGTTATTGTAGAGGGGACCTACATGATCTCGTACACTCAAACATATTGTTTGTAGGTGATAGGTTTTTTGAGTAATAGACTATTAAAGATTGCTTCATTTTAGCACTTTGGACTCTTAAAGGAAATCACCGATCCAATGTAGCTAGGAGTGGTTCAACATGTTTGGGTGCAAAATATGACCATGTGTAGAATAAAAGGACCCATCTAGACATTTTGGAACAGTCCATTTGGTCATACAAGTTGTAGAACAAAATTTGCACCACTTTGCAACTTTACACTGCTTGCATTTGACAACTTTTTCCTCAACTGAAAACTCGTCACCACGAAAAAATGCCTCTAAGATAGAAAGAACTGAGAAAGGTTATTGTAGAGGGTCCCAACATGATCCCATAGCCTCAAATGAAGAGTCTATAAGAATCATGGTTTCTAAGAAATAGCCCTTCATAGATTGTTTCCTTTTAGCAATTTGGACTCTTAAGGGAAATTGTTGGTCCAATGTAGTTCAAAGTGATTCGGCGTGTTTGGGTACAAAAGAGGACCATGCCTAGCATAAACATACCCATCCAGATGTGTTAGAATAGTCTATTTGGTCATACGAGTTACAGAACAAAAGTTACACCACTTTGCAACTTTACACTGCTTACATTTGACAACTTTTTCCTCAACTAAAAACTCATCACCATGAGAAAATGCCTCTGAGATAGAAAAAATGAGAGAGGTTATTGTAGAGGGTTCCAAAATGATCCCATAACCTCATACGGAGAATCTATAAGCGTCACGATTTTTGAGAAATAGTCTTTCAAAGATTGTTGCCTTTTAGCACTTTGGACTCTTAAGGGAAATCATCGGTCCAATGTAGCTCAGAGTGATTCAACTTGTTTGGGTGCAAAAGAGGACAATTCCCAACATAAATGTACCCATCTAGATGTGTTGGAACTGTCCAATTGGTCATACAAGTTTCATTTGATAACTTTTTCCTCAATTGAAAAATCATCACCATGAGAAAACCCCTCTGAGATAGAAAAAACTGAGAGAGTTGATTGTAGAGGGTCCCAACATGATCCCATAGCCTCAGAAAAAAATTCTATAAGCATCACAATTTCTTAGAAATATCCCTTCAAAGATTGTTTCCTTTTAGCACTTTGGACTCTTAAGGGAAATCGTCGATCCAATGTAGCTCGAAGTGATTTGGCATGTTTGGGTGAAAAAGAGGACCATGCCTAGCATAAGTGTACCCATCTAGAAATGTTGGAATAATCCATTTGGTCATACGAGTTGCAAAACGAAAGCTGCACCACTTTGAAACTTTACACTTCTTGCATTTGATAACTTTTTCCTCAACTAAAAACTTGTCACCATGAGAAAATATTTTCAAGATAGAAAAAACTGAGAGAGGTTATTATAGAGGGTCCTAACACAATCCCATGGCCTCAAACAAAGAGTCTCTAAGCATCACAGTTTCCAAGAAATATCCCTTCAAAGATTGCTACCTTTTTATCGCGTTGGACTCTTAAGAGAAATTTTTGATCCAATGTAGCTCAGAGTGATTAAAAATGTTTGTGTGACCATGCCTAGCATAAACATACCCATCCAGACATGTTGGAACAGTCTGTTTAGTCGTACGAGTTGCAAAGAGAAAGTTGCACCACTTTGCAACTTTACATTGCTTGCATCTGACAATTTTTTCTTCAACTGAAAATTTGTTACCATGGGAGAACACCTATAAGATAGCAAAAAATGAGAGAGGTTACTGTAGAGGGTCCCAACATTATTCCATAGCCTCTAACAAAGAGTCTATAAGCATCATGATTTCTAGGTAATATCCTATCAAAGATCACCGACTTTTAACACTTTGGACTCTTAAGGGAAATCATCGGTCCAATGTAGCTTGGAGTGATTCACCATGTTTGGGTGAAAAAGAGGACCATGTTTATCATAAATGTACCCATCCAAATGTTTTGGAACATTCCATTTGGTCATACGAGTTGTAGAAAAAAATTTGCTCCACTTTGCAACTTTATACTACTTGCATTTGATAACTTTTTCCTCAACTGAAAACTCGTCACCATGGGAAAACACCTCTGAAATAGAAAAAACCGAGAGAGGTTTTTAAAGAAAGTCTCAACATGATCTCATAGCCTAAAATGAAGAGCCTATAAGTGTCACGATTTTTGGGTAATAGCCCATCAAATATTTCTACATTTGTTCACTTTTGATTCTTAAGGGAAATTGTCAGTCCAATGTAGCTCCAAGTGATTCAACGCGTTTGGGTGCAAAAGAGGACCATTCCAATTGTAAATGTACCCATATAGTATGTCTAGTTTTCTTATTGATGCATTATGGTTAGCAACTTTCATTTTTGTGCATTACGATAATACAAATTACATGTCCAAGGTCAAATAACATGCATTTCATGGAGTTGTATTTGGTTTGTTTAATGGTTACATCATGGTTGAGTGATGTATTAATTATTAATTATGATTATTGTATAGATTTCGCATGAACAATCTGTTAGAGTGAAGGTTTTAACTTAATTATGTTAATTAAGTTACCTTTACTCCTCTCTTAAGATTTCACTTTAGTTTGCATAATGTGACATTTAATAATTATATTAATTATTAAATGTTTACCTATTAGGGTTAATTTTAGGTTTTGCACGATCTCCTTTCTTAAGGATTGATCCATTGTATATTTTATTTATTCTCATGATCTGATAATATACTCTCTCCATATTTCAGAGCTTCAAACTCTCGTTTTCTTTTTTGTCCATTCTCTTCCTTGTGATAGGTATCCTTTTTGCATGTAGGTGTTCTTGGACTCTGAAGTTGGCTTTGACAACTTCTACATGGTATCAGAGCAGACCTATTGCATGCTTGTTCTTGTTTGAAGAATTTGGAGCTACAAGGGTTGGATCAAGCATTCACAGTTTTGTTGGGTGATTTTTTGTGGATCCGGCATATTTCATTTTTTGGGTTCACTTTGGGCCCAAACGGACCTTGCCGTTGGATTTGCAGCATCCAAAAACCCCTAAATCGACTGTTCATTCATTGATTTTGGCCATAGTTGATAAGGGAGGCAAAAAAAATTGTGTCAAGGCCATACGACCCCAGAGCACGCCTTCCGAGGCAAAAATTTAAAAAAACCACAGGTTTTTTTTAATTTTTTGCACTGCCCATTCATAGAGCCATGCCACCATTCGGCCGCCCAATGGCCACCACCCAGCTATCGCCACCGGCAGAAACAACTAGCTGCAGTCGAGCGACCACCGTGGCGTCATTGGCCCGCCGCTTCAGCGGTGCGCAACTACTATGCCGCCCACATGCTGCTCCAGCTCCACCACACTACCCACGCGTCACCTCTATGTCGTCAACCATCGGAGTGCCACCAGGCCCCTCCAAAAATTGTTCTTTACCCATTTTCACTCAAACGAGCATATCTTGGGCATTTTTTCTCTATTTGTTGAACAAAAATCAGGCGTTGGAAAGATGGCTCTGAGCCCATCGTGATGGTGTAGGATATTTTTCAAAATATTGTAGTTTGGCTGTATTTTTTTGCAGTCAAAGTCAGATGATTTTTTTGCACTCCGGAGGGCATAACTTGGTCTTTTTTGCTTCATTTTTCGAAAATGAATAGGCGTCGAAAAGCTGTGAACGCTCTATTCAGATCTTTTGTTCTTTCTTTTAGAAAATTTATCAGGTACACAAGATTCAGTCTGAAACCTTTTTTGCCTTTTTCCTATTTTTTTGCTGAAAAGTCTTTACCAGGGTTTGGTTTTTTTTGTATTGTGGGGGAAGTTTTTTTTCTTACTTTATGTCATTTACTTCAAAAAACCAAAAACTCTTCACATTAAACAATTCATTAAACCTCTCCAAACATGGCCAAAAACACTTCTACTATTGACCTTCTCACACCGCATAACTACCATACATGGAAGGCTTTCATGACACGTCTTCTCAGATCAAAGGGGTTGGGGTCCTGTTTAGATACGGTTCAGCCAGTTTTGACTAGCCCATTTGAGGTTATGCAGCATAGAAATAATATGGATGAGGCTATGGGTTTGATTTCCTTGCATGTTTCAGACAGCTTGTTGTTTCATCTTGATGGGTGTGATAGTCCTCTTGAAATGTGGACCAAGTTCAATGATCTATTTGGTACCACAGATCAGTTTCATGCACTCCAGATTGAGGTGGAGTTGACTTCACTTGTACTTGATTCTTTTCCCACTATTGAGGATTTTCTGATGAAATTCAAACAATAGAGATCTCTTTTACAGGGTAGTGTTAAGGCTAAGACTGATATAGAGTGTATTTACCTGATTATGTCAAAGCTTCGTGGGAACTTTCAGATATTCTCATCTACCTTCCATTCCACTATGGATGCCTTGGGCAATCGATTCACTATGCCTACTTTTGAGGTGTTTTGTGATTGGTTGACTCGAGAGAAAGCAAAGCTCACACAATTGGATTCTCTCACATGATCAAAGAACCTTGCATTGGTTTCTCAGACATCAAAAGGAAAGAAGAATCAGAAACCGAAGCCCAAGATAGATTCAATTGTTAGTGAGACTTCCTCCAAGCCACCTCCAAAGTCAGATTCAAAACCAAAGTACAATCCGAAACAAAGAAAATCTTCAAAGTCTAGTGAGTCTTCCTCCAAGACTAAGAAGTATTCAGGTGATCCTTGAAATTTTTTGTGGGAAGGAAGGACATCTAGTTTCCAGGTGCTGGAAATGATTAGAGGCTTTAGAGGAGGCCATGCAGTAGCATCATATCACCTCACCTTCTCCTCCTTCCTCTTCTACAGGAAAAGGACATGCTCTTTCTGCTCGAGTTGTACCTTTAGGATCCACTTGGATTGTTGATTCTGGTGCTTCACACCATATGACTCACTCACAAGAGATGGTCACCACCCTTGCCCATAGTGATACTTCACATATTGCAGTTGGTGACTCAGCACAACTTTCAGTTACAGGTTTTGGTACTATTTCTTTGGATGGTGGTTGTCTATAGGATGTTCTTTTGGCTCTTGCTATTTCTACAAACCTCGTTTTTTTTTATCAAATTTGTCATTTTGGCACTGGTAAAACAATAGATTTCTCATCGCATGATGTGGTTATTCAAGATCTCCATGATCCTGATTTGGTTATTTCTACTAGGAGTGCAGATCTTGAGACTCACTTATAAAGTTTTGATGGCTTTTAGAATTTGGATAGTTCAGACTTCTCTCTTATAGCTCATGCACACACAATGAGCAAGCTTTGGCATGAGTGTTTTGTCCATGTCAATTACATATATCTTCAGTAGATGAGTACACAGACACTAGTGATTGGGATTCCCCAGATATCCTGTACTGATGGTGTTTGTCGTGGATGTGCTCTTGGCAAGCATCATCGGGACCCTTTTCCTACAGGTAGATCCTCACGTGCTAAGGAACCTTTGGAGTTGGTTCACAATGATCTTATGTCTTTCTCCACTCCTTTTTCTGGTGCCCGATATGTGCTCACATTTATAGATGACTTCTCTAGGCGTACATGGGTGTAATTTTTGAAGTACAAGTCTGATGTCTTTGATTCATTTCGGATTTTTAAGATATTTGTGGAGAAGTAGTATGGACTATCTATCAAGAGGATACACACCGATAATGGGGGGAATATGTTAATCAGGCTTTCAGATATTTTTTCATTGAGCATGGTTTACAACATCAGTTTACAGTTCCATACACCCCTTAGCAAAATGGTGTTGTTGAGCGAAAGAACAGAACTTTACAAGAGATGGCCAATTTTATGATATAGTCTCAAGCTATGGATGCTTCCTTTTGGGCTGAGGCAATCAATTGTGCCAACTACATTCAGAATCAAATGCCTCATAAGGCATTGTGACACATGACTCTTGAGGAGGCTTGGACTCATGTCAAGCCTGATGTTTCTACATTCTGAGTTTTTGGTAGTGACGCTTGGGCATTTATTCTGGATGCTCAGAGGAAAGCCATGGAGAGGAAGAGCCGGCCACTCATATTTGTTGGCAACTGTGAGGATGTTAAGGCGTATAGGTTGTTTGATCTTGATCCCAGAGAGGTCTTGTTTCGACGAGATTTCCAGTTTGATGAGTGCTATCCTCAGATGGATCCTCCATCACCAACTTCCCCCTCACTACCTCCTACTTCCTCTCCACCTCTTGAGGATTACATATCTTGTGAGGATGATACAGATGATGACCCACCATCTTCACCACCACCAAGTACTTAGCATTTTCCCAAGTGGGCCCGTTTTATTGTCGAGGCAGTTGGACCTTTGGTAGGTGATCCTTCTAATACTTGTTGTACTCGTGCTCAGACATTTGGTACTAGTCTTTTGAGTCATGCCTTTTAAGATGATCCTCAGAAGTTTTCAAAGGCAAAAGGTCACCATGAGTGGGATAGGGCCATGGATGAGGAGTATTCTTATTTGATGAAGAATAACACTTGGGATCTTTATTCTCTTCTGAAAGGGAGAAAGTTGGTTCGGTGCAAGTGGGTGTACCATACCAAGTATGTTGCAGATGGTTTGATTGATAAGTACAAGGCTTGTCTTGTTGCGAAGGGGTTTTCTCAAGTAGAGGGTATTGATTACTCTGAGACCTTTGCTCCTGTCGCTAAAATAAATTTTATTCACCTTGTACTCTCCCTTGCAACTTCTCAGGGATGGAAAGTGTTTCAGATGTATGTCAAGAGTGCTTTCTTGCATGGGGACCTACATGAGGAGATCTATATGGAGCAGCCTCAGGGTTTTGTGCAGTACTCTTCTTTGGTTTGTAGACTTCGGGGGTCATTGTATGGTTTCAAACAAGCTCCCAGGGCTTGGTATGAGAAGATGGACTCCTTTCTAATTGCTTCTCACTTCACACGTTGTCATTCTGATCACACATTGTACATGCAGTGTCATGAGGGTAATATTTTGATACTTGTGCTATATGTTGATGATCTCATTATTACAGGTAGCTCATCCTCCATGATTCATAGTGTTCAGAGAGCTTTGATGGAGCAGTTTGAGATGACAGATCTTGGTCTTCTGCACTATTTTTTGGGCCTAGAGGTTATACATTATTCGGATGGGATTTCCATACTTCAGCAAAAGTATGCTCTTGATATGCTCCAAAGATTTGGCATGCTTGATTGCAAGCCTTCCCCCACTCCTTTTTAGTTAGGTGTTTTTTTGTCTACCACTTGCTCTACTCCTTCAGTAGATCCCACTTATGATAGACAATTGGTTGGCAGTTTGTTGTATCTGACGCACAATCATCCTGATCTTTCCTTTGCGGTTGGACTTGTCTCTCGATTCTCACATGATCCTCATGAGAGTCATTGGCAAGCTACCAAACGTATTTTGAGGTACATTCAAGGCACCACATTTTATGGCATTCACTATACATCAGGAGCTCCTCACATTGTTGGATTCACTGACTCAGATTGGGCTGGTGATTTCAATGATCGGAAGTCTACTTTTGGCTTTGTTCTTTGTCTTGGTTCTGGTCCTATCACATGGTCTTGCAAGAAGCAGTCTGCTATTGCATTATCATCTACAAAGGCTAAGTACCGAGCAGTTGTACTAGCTAGTCAAGAGATTTTATGGCTTTGGCAGTTGATGACTAAGTTTGGTTTTCCTCCTGATCATCCCACTACTCTTTGGTGCGACAATCAGAGTGCTATTCACATTTCCCACAACCCAGTGGAGCATCAGCAGACTAAACACATTGAGATCCACATGCACTTCATCAGACAGAATATTCAAGATGGTTATCTCATCTTGGAGTGCATTCCTATTGAGGAGCAGGTTGCAGACATCTTCACTAAACCTTTGGCATCGTCATGCTATCTTCAATTGCACTCTATGATCGGGGTGAAGGAAGTTGTCCTTGGGGGGTCTCAGTTAGGCCTTCCTTCCTTCATGTTTTTTTTAGCATGCTTTTTTCATCTCTTTTTGGAGAAGATCTTTTCCCACGTGGTTTTCTCTTTTACTCCACTTTACAGAGATTTTGTTGTATTCGGGTACTTGATCAGGCCTAGTTGTCGGGACCTTGTTTTCTTTCATGCATTGTAGTTACCTTTGTTTTCCTGCACATGTTTGTAGCTGCACTCTTGCTCATTTTAAGGGGGGGTGTTAGAGTAAAGGTTTTAACTTAATTATGTTAATTAAGCTACCTTTATTCCTCTCTTAAGATTTCACTTTACTTTGCATAATTTGATTTATAATTATATTAATTATTAAATGTTTACCTATTAGGGTTACTTTTAGGTTTTGCATGATATCCTTTCTTAAGGATTGATCCATTGTATATTTTATTCATTCTCTTGAACTGATAATATACTCTCTCCATATTTCAGAGCTTCAAACCCTCATTTGCTTTTTTGTCCATTCTCTTCCCTGTGACATGTATCCTTTTTGCATGTAGGTGTTCTTGGACTCTGAAGTTGGTTTTGACAACTTCTACACAATCTAATGAACATGTATCTTGTTCAATTGTAATGACTTTGTTTGAAGGTTGCATCAAACCCCTATGGTTGAAAGATATTGATTCTTACTCAAGATGATTTTATACCTTTTACATTTTATCAAGCTTAAATGAACATTGAGTGACATTCATTTTTATCAAAATGATTATATTACTTTTGAATGAACACTGTAAAATGGCATGCATTTCATTAAGTTGTATCCATTTTTCATTAATTTTAACTTATTTTAAAATAAAAATCATCTGCCCACTTCATTACACGAGTTCAAAAAACAAAATAATGTCAAATGTAAATTCATTCAACAAAGCTTGAAATCATGGGTACTCTCAAATTGAGTGTTTGATAAAAATGTATTGGTAAACATGTATGAAAATTTTATGGTACAATAGAAAAGGCAATGAATTGTTTGAAAAAATGCCTCAAAGAAATGTGGTCTCATGGTGATGTCCATCATCATGAGACCCAATTTCTTTGAGGTATTTTTTCAAACAGCTCACCACCTTTTCTATGCTACCACATTTTCCATACATGTCTATGAAAGCATTTTAAAAAATAGTTCACTTCCTTGTTGTTGTGGCTAAAAGCATAAAAAAAGGTGCTTTCCAACAAACTATGGGTTCATGAAAAAAAATCTATCAAAGAATAATAGTAGGCAATAACATAGACAAGGTAGTGAGTAGTTTGAAAAAATGGCTCGAAGAATTGTGGTCTCATGGTGATGGAATGCCATTCCATTACCATGAAACCAAAATTTCTTGAGGCATTTTTTCAAACAGCTCACCACCTTTTGTATGCTACCGCATTTTCTATACACGTCTACAAAAGACTTTAATAAATCTACTCACTTCCTTGCTGCTATAGCTAAAAGCCTAAATTAGGTGCTTTCCAACAAACTACGGATGCTTGGAAAAAATCTATCAAAGTATAATAGTAAGCAATAACATAGACAAGGCAGTGTTTAGTTTGAAAAAATTCCTGGAAGAAATGTGGTCTCGTGGTGATGGAATTCCATTCCATCACCATGAGACGGGTGATCCCACAATAGTGGTTTACAATTTTTGGCCAAACTAGACACTGAAATTATTATTTTTTAACTAAATCTTCACATTCAGGCACCTATAGCGGCTAAACCGTGAGGAATTTGAAGATGATGCAAACTAGAGTCTCGTCACATTTTGTCTATAGATTCTAAAAAAAAAAAATTCAATTTTTTTGGAATCAGATTACACTTCTTTTTCCATCTCCCATGAAAACTTGTTTTTTTTTTTAAATAACATTTTTAAAAAGTGATGCACACCGTATAACGCATAACTTTTTTTCAATGAAGAATAAAATTCTAATTCTTTCAAATTTAGATTTGTAACTCTGATATCTAGTGCTTCCACTTGGTTAGATAGTTTTTTATTCAATATATTTTCTTTAATCAAGTTTTGAAGTCAAACCAATTAAAATTCAAACATAGCGTGATTGTATAACACGTAACTTTTTGTGTATATATCAAAAATAAAAATGTTGGATCAAGGACTTCAATATCTAGTGCACTCATATTTTTCAAAAAATAAATTGATAATCTTCTATTTTTCCACATGTGCAGAACTGAGACCTTCATTTTCGATGAAAAACATATGTTTAATAAAACTAAAAAAACAAATACATAATAAAACCAAAACATATTAAAATTATATTTGTTGGATAGCTCGTTCTGAGGACTACCTGATTCTAGCTGGGTTTGTGAAGACTCCTCCATTTTCATCCTCAACCCAAGCTTTGATGTGTAAAAACATAGGTTTTCAAAGTGCTTGAAGGGGAGAATGAGGGCAAATGGGTGTTCAGTCGAACCCATAGGGGTTCACTCGAACCCCCTTCCCAAAAGGGGTTTTCAAAAAAAATTTGTCTGTGCATGCATTAATTTGGTTCGCTCGAACCCTAGTTTGACCGAATGCTTTTTTGGTTCGTTCGAACCCCCAAAATCAAAAATTTTGCCATGGGCTCGTTTTTTGTGAGTTTTCCTTCCTCCATCAAATTGTAAACCATTGCGGCTTCACCTAGACCATATTTCTTTGAGTTATTTTTTCAAAAAGCTCCCCTCCTTTTCTATGCTACCACATTTTCCATACATGTCTACCAAAGAATTTTATCAAACTACTTGAACTTCCTTGCTGCTATGGCTAAAATCCTAAAAAGGGTGCTTTCCAAAAAACTATGGATGCTTGGAAAAAATCTATCAAAGCATAAAAATAAGAAATAACAAAGACAAGGCAGTGAGTAGTTTAAAAAAATGCCTCAAAGAAATTTGGTCTCATGGTGATGGAATGCCATTCCATCACCATGAGACCACATTTCTTTGAGGCATTTTTTCAAACAAATCACTGCCTTTTATATGCTACCACATTTTTCATGCATTTCTACCAAGGCATTTAATCAAACTACTCACTTCCTTATTACTATGGCTAAAAGCCTAAAATAGGTGCTTTCCAACAAACTATGGATGCTTGGAAAAAATATATCAAAGCATAATAGTAAGCAATATCATAGTCAAGGTAGTGAGTAGTTTGAAACAATGCCTTGAAGAAATGTAGTCTCATGGTGATGGAATGCCATGACACATTTGTTTGTAATGGCATTCCATCACCATGAGACCCCATTTCTTTGAGGCATTTTTTCAAACAGTTCACTGACTTCTCTATGCTACCATAATTATCGTACATATCTACCAAAGCATCTTAGCAAATGGTTCACCGCCTTGCTGCTATGGATAAATGCCTAAAAATAGGGGCTTTTGAACAAGCTATGGATAGGCCAAATAGTAAGCATGATAGTCATAAATAAATAGTTTAATAAGTACTCAAAAATTTTATCATTATCTCATGCATTATAAGCCATGACGTGCATCACTATTCTAGTTTTCGTGATTGAATAATTTGTTTTCTTTATTTTTAGTTGTTGGAAGTGGACACACCTCCAAATGTTCATAGAGAAATGGAGATTCGTGTTTCATCTATTATAGACTCCTCGATGCCCCTCACGGAGGTATGAGTCAGATTACTAAATTTCAATTTAGATTCATTGTTATATTGTTAGTTAGTGAAAAATGAAACCATTATTGATTCGTAGTTTAATTTCTCTTTGGATGGTTTCTACAGGGCTTGAACATGCCTCAACATGGGTATTTGAATATTTCCCTCGAGGAGAGTGATTTTTAGATGGCATTAAGTGATTATTTTGTTAAATATATCATTTTTATAATGTAGTTTCTATATATTAATGTCTTTACTTCTTATTGTAATAGATAAAGCTTGACCAGGAACTAAACCCTAGGAGGAGCACCAAGAGCACTCCTTGGCCTCAAAACAAATGAGTGACAAACCTATTTCCATCTAGTTGACAAGAAAGGGCAATAATTTATTTCCAGGGCATGCAAAGCAATGACTTTTTATTCTAGATCCCTTTGTTGTATTCCTATATGGCTTTTTTCTACATATTTTGTATTGGATATATTTGACATCGTATGACTATATGACATTCTCATAAGCCTATATAGCTATTTTGTATATATTTTATACTTATATCGACATATATTGATGTATGCCTACATGGCTATTTAGTTAATACAAATATTTTTCATTGATGGTGTCCATATTTTCATTATAAATCTATGGTTCAATAGATATGAGTTATGTGTATTCAAGTGTATACTTTACAAATTACGTGTATACTTTGAGGCCTGCATGTATTCCAATTTATACTTTGTGAATTATGTGTTTTCATGTGTATACATTGTATTCATGCATATACATTGTATTAATTTGTGTATACTATGTATTCGTGTGTATACTTCAAGGTTTACGTGTTTTTGAGTAATTGTGCTTCCATTATTCACATGTATGCTTGACTTATTCATGTGTATACTTATTAATTGGTTAGCCCTAGCATTGATCATTGTTTTCCTTCATGGTTTGTCTTGAATATTTGTTGATTGATGCTAAACAAATTTATTAGTTGATGCTAAATGTCAATACTTCTAGGAATAATAGTAGAGTTACAAATTACAAAATTGCACAAATTGAAAAGAAAAGATTAACTATAAATAAATGCACTGATTATTAACTTGATAATTGATTAAGAATTAGTATAATATATATCAAGAGATGAGCCTTCTATAATGGCAACTTCCAAGTAGAAAATAGGCAAAGCATTCCCAATACTTTGAAAGCAATAATCCACCCAAAATTGAAATGGGGGAGAAAGCTTATTTAAGATCCTTGAGCAATGTATTTCTTAACGCTCCCTTGTTCTTACATATCTCAATTCAGTTTAAGCCAAAGAGTTCCATTAAATGCTTTATCTAAAATCAAAAAACACATTTTCAATTGGTATTCTATGAGACGTTTCATAAAAATATTCCACTTTATTTAATCTTTTGATTGGAACAACTCAATTAAGCAATGGATACATAATCTTCACAACACTTGCAAAACATAATATTCATAGTAGATGATGAGTAGTTAACTTCTTGACACATTATCATACAAAAAATTATCTTGAATAGTCTTTAAAAAATTTCACAACATAATCCTCATAGTACAAAATGAATTGTTATGTTCTTGATCCATCACCATATAAACATGTCAAAAGATGTATATGTTAACTTTTTGCAATATTATTTCTTGTGTAGGAAATGGACTTGGGAGAAAGCTTTATAATTTATAATATGTTAATTAGAAATGAACTCAAGGGTGAAAACTTTATTTATCACACCAAATAATAAATGTATGTGAGAGTATCACTTGTTTCTCTTAGACTTTAATTTTCAAGCATAAAAAATCATTTCAAATGAAAATTATAAAATGCTTCACAACCAAAGTTGTTAATTGAGGAAAAATAAAATGTTTCCAAGTTCCACAATTGTACGCATTTACAATTGGTTGTATGTTTTTGTAAGGGCAAGGAGGATAATTGACAAATGTCTTGTGCATGCTAGACTTGAGGATGATTATATGATTTTTGTGTGGAAAACTCAGACTTCTCAACTGTCATGTGAATTTTTCTCTTTTCGATTGCTTTGCATGCCATCATAAGGGATCGATCCAATTGAACATAGCTCAGATTGATTCGGCATGTTTGGGTGTGAAAGAAAACCATTCTTAGCATAAGCATACCTATCGGGACATGTTGGAATAGTTCGTTTGGTTACATGAGTTGTAGAATGAAATTTGCGCCACTTTGCAACTTTACACTACTTACATTTGACATTTTTTCCATCAAGTGAAAACTGGACACCACAAGATGACTCTGAGATAACAAAAACTGAGAGAGATTATTGTAGAGGGGCCCAACGCAATCTCATAGGCTCATACAGAGAGTTCATAAGCATCACAATTTCTGAGTAATAGTCCGTCAAAGATTGTTGACCTTTTGCACTTTGGACCCTTAAGGGATCTAGCTAGTTAAACGTAGCTTGAATAAACTCGGCATGTTTGGGTGCGAAAGAGGACTATGGATAGCATAAACATACCCACTCAAATGCGTTGGAATGGTCTATTTGGTCATTCGAATTACAAAACAAAATCTGCACCACTTGGAAACTTTGCATAACTTGTATTTGACAACTTTTCCCCAAGCGAAAAGTCGCCACCATGGGAAAACACCTCTAAGATAGTGAAAGCCAAGAGAATTTATTGTAGAGGGGCCTTGTTGATGTTATAGCAGCTATGGGCTGCACTTCCTTTGCATGAATTCCAAGGAGAAGAGCATGAATTAAATGAATAGTCATTCGGCTATTTAATTCATGCCTATAACATTTATTAAATGGAGAGGGCCAACCCTTTAATGGTTCGCATGCCTTGAGTATTACATGGGCCGACCTTAGTTGGAAATTATTATTTATTATATTACTTGAGAAGGCCGACCTACCTTGAAGAGGCACCTCTCTTGTATATATAGAAGGTCTTCTTGTCATTGTAAATCAATTCATTCAAGTCAAGTAAATTCGCAATTAAGAGCAGAATTCGCATCTTCATAGCAGCAGCTTAGATTCAAGGAAGATCTCATATTCATTGTATATCTTGCATCTAGGAGAGGTGTGATTTCTTTGTATCAAGTATTGGCCATTGTTGGGCCTAAGTTGTAAGTAGATTTTTGCTCTTGTTCTACTTTATATAAGAGATTCATTTGCTGGGTTTTTCTCCCTCAAGAGGAGGGTTTTCCTAGGGTATCTTGCTGTGTTTATTGTCTTATGTGTTGCAATATTATTAAGTGCTTTCATTGTTTAATCTGATCTAAGAAACACTAACATGGTATCAGAGCGAGTGTGAAAAAGATCGTGATCAGATTTATTTTGCAACACTCACTTTATTCTTTTTCAGTCTATCTTCTAAATTTCTCAAGATGGTGAACGGTCTGAAAATTGAGGATAGACTCGAAGGAATTTCGAACTACACATCATGGAGGTTTAGGATCATGCTCACATTGGAAGAGAATGATTTGGCTGAGTTTGTGAAAACAGAAGTTCCCGAACCTGAGGTCGAAGAAGAAAAGTTACAGTGGAGGAAGAAAGATACTAGCGCAAAGAAAGTGTTGGTTGATTCTGTCAAAGATCATATTGTTCTGATTGTCTTCAAGTTGGATGCCGCAAGGGAGATGTTCAAAACATTGGAAGAGATGTATGAAATGAACAACACCAGTCGTGCCCTAACCTTGAAGCAACAACTACTTCACATTAAGATGGCGGAAGGAGAGTTTGTCATTAGCTACTTCATGAAGATTTCTGAATTGAGAGATCAACTCTCTACCATCGGCCATATTGTTGATGACAAGGATTTGACCATGTTGGCTCTTAATGGTCTTCCTTCATCTTGGGAGTCTTACATTCAAGGAATTAGTGAGAGATCGAAACTTCCCAGGTTTGATCAATTAAGGGCAAACTGCATTCAAGAGGAGTCGATGTTGGCGGTTAGAGGCATTGGTCAAAGTTCAAAGAATGAAGATTTACATGTTCTCACCTCTCATTCATCGAAGAAGGGAAAAGTTTGGAAGAAAGGATTCTTCAAGAGGAATAGAGATAATGGGTCAGATGGTGCTCCTGCATTCAAGAAGAAGTGAGACCTCTCTCGTGTTCAATGCTTTAAATGTGATAAATTTGGTCACTATGCGAAGGATTGTCCTACCAAGCCTAATCAACATGCTTCATTTGCAGATGTGATTGAGATCTCTCCCCAAAATGATTCTAGTGAATTTATACTCTAGTCATGGGCCTTTGTTCAAGCTGTGAAGGTTGTGTACTAAGCACAAGAGCAACATATCATACGGTGTCCACCCTTCAGAATATTTAAGAGATAAGTATTCTTTGTTTTTTTATTGTATTTACTATTCTAGACTAAAATTCAATTTGTTGAGTTATGCAAATATGACATTATTTACTTAGGATTATGTGTGACCAGTAAATAGTGATCACTGTGATAAGATTCTTTAGATTTATTCATTGCAAGTAGGATCATGCTAATTTATGAAGATTGTCTTTTGTCTTGCTAAGATTAGCTCTTCGAAAAAATTGAAAGAAAGACATGTCATGATTGATGAATTAATTATCTATTACTTGGGAGATTTTGGATTCTATGAGATAAGTATTGCACAATTGAATAATGTTCATGAATTGTTTTGTAGCTATTAATTCATGCTATAACATTGAGATAGCTTGAGCATCATGCAATCTGCATCTTTAAGTCACAGGATATCGAAGTCATACCAAATGAAGAAATGATCAAGCTTGGAGTCATAGCTTGCAGTCATTGGACTATATTGATGGCTAGAGATATCTCTCGAAGACAATGTACCTTTCAGGTCGTCATTATGTTCAAACTATGAAGGGTTTAGGGGGAAGAAGATGATAAGAGATTACTTAGTGATGAAAAACTTGAGGCATCTTGTGAAGAAGTCATGTCAACCAAAGAAATGATCAAGAGGGAGTAAACACTAGAGGGACTGAGTTGGTGGCTAGAGGGAGTACATCTCCAGAAGTCCTCTTTGCAATCTCTGAAGCTAGGATCAAGAGGGAGTTCTATGACTCACTGAGAATAAGTTAGGGTTGCAATGTTGCAAGGCCAGATGTTAAATTATTGAAGTACCTCTTCAGCAGTTGGGTTCTAAATTGCTCAAGTCAACCTAGATTGGTAGCTCCGCAAACCTATTCAGAAAAGAGTGATCTGGGATGCGATCGAAGAGGACATTCCTGAATCTCTACAGAGGTGTGCATTGGAAACCATTTCTCTAAAGGAAAGCGTTGCAGGTAATGAGGTCAAGTGGTTGATGCAAGAGACTGAAGATTTAGAGGGAAGATGGTTGTGTTTCTCTAGATGTTGTTTCAGTTGAGGCCTGCGATGATATCCTGGTTCAATAGGAAGCATTCTTCTGTGGGACTGAGTACAGCAAAGGCTGAGTACATTACAAACTGTGTGGCAGCTCATAGCTTTGAAAGTTCCTTGCAGGATTGGTTGAACAATCGTAGAAGCCAACTATCATCCCTTGTGTTAATCAAAGCTTTGAGAAGCTTTTTGTCTTTCCATGGGTTTCATGATAAAGTAAGCATACCACTATATCAGAGATATGGTATTCAATTGAGGTATATCAGCACTGATGAGTAGATGGCAGTCATTCTCATCAAGCATTTGTTGGGATAATGGTTGTGTACCTTCGAGACAAGCTTGATATGGTGGAGAATGAATTCCTCGCTGAGAGGGAGTTTGAGTATTAGTATTACTTTGTTTAATGGGTTTTTCTTTGAGAGAAGTTCGAGGTGAAATCCCTTGATAATGCATTTCTCTATTGAGAGAGATTTGAGGTGAAAGCCCTTGTTTCCACCCTCTGGGAGAGCCATGGTGGATGTCATGTGTGTGACTCCATGACAGCATCACGTGAGGGAATCCGTGATGATTTTTTTAATGCATTTCTCTTTGAGATTTGAGGTGAAATCCCTTGTTTCCACCCTCTGGGAGAGCCATGGTGGATGTCATGTGTGCGACTCCATGACAGCATCACGTGAGGGAATCCGTGATGGTTTTTTTTGTTAATGCATTTCTCTTTGAGATTTGAGGTGAAAGCCCTTATTTCCACCCTCTGGGAGAGCCATGGTGGATGTCATGTGTGTGATTCCAAGACAGCATCATGTGAGGGAATCCGTGATGATTTATTTGTGCTTGTGTATCACCCTCTGGGAGAGCCATGGTGAAAGTCACATTGAGGTGACAACATCACATTAATTGATGGGCACTTGTTCATACCGTCTATGGAGGTAGCCATAATGGTTGATATCATGATGAGGTGATATTCTATTTTGTTTTCATTCTGATATGATGTGTCTTGTGCAGGTGGAAGTTCATCCCTAGATGAGAGGGAGTGTTGATGTTATAGTAGCTATGGGCTGCACTTCCTTTGCACGAATTCCAAGGAGAAGAGCATTAATTAAATGAATAGTCATTCGGCTATTTAATTCATGCTTATAACATTTATTAAATGCAGAGGGCCGACCCTTTAATGGTTTGCATGCCTTGAGTATTACATGGGCCAACCTTAGTTGGAAATTATTATTTATTATATTACTTGAGAAGGCCAACCTACCTTGAAGAGGCACCTCTCTTGTATATATACAAGGTCTTCTTGTCATTGTAAATCAATTCATTCAAGTCAAGTAAATTCGAAATTAAGAGCAGAATTTGCATCTTCATAGCAGCAGCTTAGATTCAAGGAAGATCTCATATTCATTGTATATCTTGCATCTAGGAGAGGTTTGATTTCTTTGTATCAAGTATTGGCCATTGTTGGGCCTAAGTTGTAAGCAGATTTCTGCTCTTGTTCTACTTTATATAAGAGATTCATTTGCTAGGTTTTTCTCCCTCAAGAGGAGGGTTTTCCCAGGGTATCTTGTTGTGTTTATTGTCTTATGTGTTGCAATATTATTAAGTACTTTAATTGTTTAATCTGATCTAAGAAACACTAACAAGCCTAACGTGATCACATAGGCCCAAATAAAAAGTTTCTAAGAATCACATTGTCTAAGTAACAACATTCTAAAGATTGCAGTCATTTTGCACTTTGAACTCATAAGGGATTTTGCAAGTTGAATGTAGCTTGGAGTAATTTGGTGTGTTTGGGTGTGAAAGAGGACCATGCATAGCATAAATTTACCCACTTGAATGATTGGAATAGTTTGTTTGGTCAATTGAGTTGTAGAACAAAATTTGCACCACTTTATATCTTTACAGTGCTTGTATTTGACATTTTTTTCATCAAGTGAAGACTAGACACCACGAGAAAATGAATTTTGATTTAACAAAACATGAGAGAGGTTATTACAGATTAACCCAACATGATCTCGTAGGCTCAGGTAGAGAGTTTGTAAGCATCATGGTTTCTGACTAATAACTCGTCAAAGATTGCTTCCCTTTTGCACTTTGGACCCTTAAGGGATCGAGTCATGTGAACATAGCTCAAAGAAATTCAATGTGTTTGGGTGTGAAAGAGAACCATGCCCAATGTATAAATACCCATCCAGATGCTTTGGAATAGTTTTTTTTGTCACTCGAGTTGCAGAACAAAAGTTGCACAATTTTGCAACTTTGCACAACTTGCATCTGACAATTTTTTCCCCAAGTGAAAAGTTGCCACCATGGGAAAAATCCTCTAAGATAGTGAAAATAGAGAGAGGTTATTATCGAGGGTCCTAACATGATCCCATAATCTCAGATAAGAATTTTCTAAGGATCGCAATGTCTGAGTAACAACATGTTGAAGATTGTAGCCATTTTGCACTTTGGACTCAAAGAATTATGTCGATTGAATGTAGCTCAGAGTGATTCATCGTGTTTGGGTATGAAAGAGGACCATTCCTAGTGTAAACGTACCCACCCAAATGTGTTGGAATGGTTCGTTTGGTCACTTGAGTTGTAAAAAAAAAGTTGCACCACTTTGCATATTTACACTACTTGCATTTGACACTTTTTCCATCAAGTGAAAACTGGACACCACGGGAAAATGACTCTAAGATTACAAAAAATGAGAGAGGTTATTATAGAAGAGCCCAACATAATCATGTAGGCTCATAAAGAGAGTTCATAAGCATCACAAATTTTGAGTAATAGTATGTCAAATATTGTTGACCTTTTGCAATTTGGACCCTTAAGGGATCAAGTCGGTTGAATGTAGCTCAAAGCGATTCAACATGTTTGGGCTAGAAACATGGCCATCCCTACGATAAATTTACCCATCTAGATGTGTTGGAAGAGTCTGTTTGGTCACTTGAGTTGTAGAAAAAAAGTTGCACCACTTTGCAACATTGCACAACTTGCATTTGACAACTTTTTCCCCAAAAGAAAAGTCACCACCACAGGAAAAGACCTCCAAGATAGTAAAAACTAAGAGATGTTATTGTATAAGGGCCCAATGTGATCCCATAGGCTTAGGTGAGAATTTTTTAAGTGTCATGGTGTTTGAGTAACAAAATGTTGAAGATTGCAACCATTTTGTACTTTAGACTCATAAGGGATTATGTCAGTTGAGTGTAGCTCAGAGTGATTTGGCATGTTTGGGTTAAAAAGAGCACCATGCATAGCATAAACATATCCAAACAGATGCATTGGAATATTTTTTTTGGTCACTTGAGTTACAGAACCAAAGTTGCACCACTTTGCATCTTTACACTACTTGCATTTGACACTTTTTCCATCAAGTGAAAACTAGACACCATGGGAAAATGACTTTGAGATAACAAAAAAGAGAGAGGTTATTGTAGAGGGGCCCAACAAAATCCCATTGGATTAAATAGAAATTTTGTAAGAATCATAGTTTTTGTGTAATATCTCGTCAAAGATTGTTGCCCTTTTGCACTTTGGACCCTTAAGGGATCAATCTAGTTGAACGTAGCTCAGAGTGATTCGATGTGTTCGGGTGCGAAAGAGGACCATGCCTAGAATAAAACCACCCATTCAGATGTATTGGAATATTCGATTTGGTCATTTGAGTTGTAGAACGAAAGTTGCACCACTTTGCAACTTTACACTGCTTGCAATTGACACTTTTTCCATCAAGTCAAAACTGGACACTACGAAAAAATGACTTTGAGATAACAAAAAATGAGAGAGATTATTGTGGAGGTGCCCTATGTGATCCTGATGCCTCAGCGGTGATCCCACAATAGTGGTTTACAATTTTTCACCAAACTAGACATTGAAATTATTATTTTTAACTAAATCTTCACATTTGGGCAACCTATAGTGGCTAAACCATGAGGAATTTGAAGATGATGCAAACTAGAGTCTCATCACATTTTGTCTGTAGATTCTAAAAATATTTTTTCAAAATTTTTGGAATAAGATTGCACTTATTTTTCCATCTCCCACGAAAACTGGTTTTTTTTCAGAAAACAACATTTCTAAAAAGTGACGCTCACCGTATACAACATAATTTTTTTTGTATGAATGATAAAATTCTATTTTTTTCAAATTTAGATTTTTAACTATGATATCTAGCACTTTCATTTGGTCTCATAGTTTTTTATTGAATATTTTTTTCTTAATAGAGTTTCCAACTCAAACCAATTGCAATTCAGACCTAAGCAGACTGTATACAACATAAGTTTTTATGTATGTATATAAATTCAATTATATTTGTTTTAATAGATCAAAGACATCAATACCCAGCACAAACATATTTTAAAAATATATATTTTGATAATTTTTTATTTTTCCACATGTGCAAAACATAGAGCTTGATTTTCAGTGAAAAACCTATGTTTAATAAAACTAAGAAAAAACATACATAATAAAACCAAAACATATTAAAATTATATGCATGAGATAGCTCATTTTGAGGACTGCCATAATAATTTTAAATAAATTTTAAATGAATTCATTTGATCCCCCAAAAGGTAAATCAGAAGTGTTTTTTTTATCAACATTTTGATAAGTGTAAAGGAGACTCATTTCTAGGTATGGTTTAAAACTATCAAGCTTCTATCCAAGGGGGTTTGATCTAAGGTGGTTTGATCAAACCCTCTTCAATTGGAATCCTTAAAATGGAAATTTTAAAGGATTAAAACATTATATTTTCTAAAAATATGCGATTTCAGCAAAAATCAGTTCCTCTCAGAAATTGTAAACCAGCTTTGTGGGATCACCTTCAAGCATAATTCCTGTAACTGAAACGATATCTAGATAACATGTCATCAAATATTGATGCCCTTTTTTAATTTTCATTGTTAAGGGATTACGTTGTATAAATTACAAATGTTTCAGGGTAGCAATATATTTCAAAATTTGAGTAAGTATCAGTACAAGTGTTTATTTGAATAAATTGTATGCTATATTGATATTGATATTGATATTGATATTTAATCATTACGTTGATTTGTTTTAATAAATAAAGTTCTTATAATAAGTTAGTCAATTGGTGCTAGTTATAATAGGGAGAGAATAAAAGAAGAAAAAATAATGATTAGTAACTATCAATGGTTATTACACTCACTATATTAATAATATGATGTTTACAATAAAATGAGATTTATTTGGCTAGTGTAATTCTTCTGTTTGTGCTACAATTGGCTAATATGTTGCATACACCATTTTGAAACCCAAATTCTTGTACTTGTAGGCCCAATGCCTTAGATACTTTGTTCTCACATATTTTTTACAATGTCACTCATACATTTGAGATTCTCTTATAATGTCTACAGCATAGGTGCTCATGATGAGGTTAACTTCAAATGAATAACTTTAGATTCCCTCACTAGGCTTCACACGTTCTTTTATAATGGCTTCAAATCATAATTGAGATTTATCAAGATCATCAAAATAAGGATGTTGCATATATTTTTTGGCTGAGATTCTCTTGGATGGCTCATAAATCAACATTTTCTCTAAGGGGACACCAATCAATTTTTAGTAAGTTACTTACAAATAGGAAAAGTAAAAGAAGAAAAAGAAAAGAGCATCCAAAATGGAAATGAAATGAAAATACATGGAAGGCACTTACAGAGAATAAATCCACACCATTTGGTTCCAACGTGGGAACAACAAGGCTTAAATCTCAATGCTTCCATTGAAGATGGGCATGCCACTCTCTCAACTTAGTCACTCCTGGCCATACATCTTCATTGGGAGTTATGAGATACCTATTGCACACAACAACCTCTCATGAATAGAACATGAATAGAACGTAACCAAAATTTTACTTTCCAACCTTTTGGAAACTTGTAACCTATTAATGTAACCTATTTAATCTTCCACTTAGTTTACTTATCTATTGAAAATATCCTATATCATTTTTTTTCATATTTTTGAGAAAAAATAAAATTCCATTGAACTTTGTATCCTTTGCCACAATTGTAAACATAAAGTGTGCTACATTTGCAAGTCTAATAACTTCATCAATCACCTACATACATGATATAAATATTACATGATAACATTTGCATCATAGCATTGACATGATATAAAATAATGTGCATGTAAGTATAAATTAAGAAGAACCATTGTGCATACTTACAAATTAATCCAACGAAGCATCTAGGTCTTCTCTACTCTTTATTGTGTCGAGTATTGCCTCATGGTCAGACTCATGGACCTTCCACAAGGTCTTATTCAAAGGTCTACCCCCATATTTGGTCAAATGAACATTGGATGCCACGACAAGTTTGAGTAATGAAGAATATTCCTATGTGTGTCAAAGTCCTAAAACAACCAATATTTAACACTCTTATGTGGGTACCTTCTAAGTCGTATTCTAGTAACAACAACTGAGCCTATAGGGTATTCAATGTTTTCTCCATCTATAACTAGGGCCTCCAATTTCCTTTTGGCCTCAACACAATGAAACAAGTAATAGTTTATTCCCTCTTCATTGTCTTCATCTATAATAACTGCATAAACATGCCCTACATTAATATGTGCAACAAATCTCTTGAAAGTAGTCAACATTACAAATACACTACAAAGTAAGATAACAATAAGAATTTCAAAAACTATACAAGTAGATATATTACCTAGTTGAACTAGATCTGATATGTGGTCAAAGTCAGCTGATGAATTCATCTATGTTAGTTCTAATGTCATCGAAGGGTGATACATTTGAAGTGGGCTAAGATAACTTAACAACCATTTCTCAACCCACTCCTTTGACTCACAATCATCCCAGGCTTGCATTCTACATGAAGAACAAAAGCATACCATCTTTCGTGTATTGATGCTCCATGAACCTACATTTGAGCTAAGGAAAGAGTGTATCTCACTCAATTCTATCAATGTACAACAATCCTCATATGGTTCAATGTTAATATCATCCATCAACCAAAAAAATCTATGAACTGAAGATGTACCTTCATTACCTGGACCCATCAAAGCATTATGCCACTCGACGATTGATTTTGCATCTGTCAACTTTGCATTGTCTTTATACTTTAACTCTTCTCATGCTAATGCTCTTTTCACACATGCTCTTGCATCATCGTGCTCCCCCTTTCCATGCCTAACCTCACAAAAATTCCACATATGTTAAACACCTGTAATTACATGCATCCTGCACAACCAGTAGAATATGTATGAGTTCTTGAATTGTGTTGCACAGTTATCTGACCATATTATATGTCGACCGTATGCTATGCCCCTCTGAGCCAAATCATTATAGAACATTTGGAAAAACACTGCACAAACTCTAGAGAATGTGTAGGACCATCACTAATATAAAATTTATAATCTCTCAATACCTTCCTTCGGTCCTCTGTACTATCAGCTACATGAATGAATGCTATGTACACAAATATCAAAACCTATGTGGAGTTGTAATATTGTGACTGCACCTCACACTGTGGTTATAAATTTTAGTTCTCTACAAATTCAACCACTGAAACTATGTTGCCAACTGGAAATGTGTCCTTGCATAGCTTGAATTGCATGTCTAGCCATCAAGCTCTATGGGTATGCCTTGCATACTCATACACTATATTGTCACGAAATATGTGCATAAAATTATACACTAGAATTTTCTAAATAACCAAATCACACCTTTTTGCTTGATTACCATCTTTTGTAACATATGCCACTATTTTATACTTCTCTAACTCTACTAGTTTCTATCCCACCTCATTTGTGCTTTCCATATGTTGACATACTGGATAATGTTGCAAGCCACCACAATGTTGACATGAACCCTCCAAGCATAGCGTCTTGTAGAATATTTGGCCATCCTCTATTTCACATAAATTTTTTGATAAGCAGTCTCTTGAAGATGTTGGTCGGGCTTGTATGCCACAATCCTACAAAACATTGTTAGTATGTAAATCTAAACATATAGAACGATAAACATCATAATGGTTAGAGAATTTAATATGTATTCTACAACAACAAGTAGTGTGTGTGTGATTTATCTTGACATAAAAAGGTTTAATCATTTCAAAATATCTTTGAAAAATAATAATTTGAGGATAATCCTATTGAAATTTACGAAAAAATTAGGTTTGAGTTGTATCCAAAAAATGCTTTGGATTTTGCTCAGAGTTCCGACTACCGATTCTCCTTCTTATCACATCCCTTTGATTTAGAGATGGTCTTGTGTTATTCTTCCAATACTCTTCAATTAGTGTTCTCAATGCTTCAACAACTTTTTTATTTTTTCGTGGCAGTCTCCTCAAGAATGCCCATAATTCATTTGAATCGATGCCCTCAATTCCTTGCCACCTTTGAATGGATCTTGATAAAAAAAATCATTAATTCTCATTTGTTCACTTGTCTTTCTAATGAGACGAGCTCTCTTTGTTTGACTACTTACCAAAGGCGATGTAATGACATGTCGAGTGACATTACTATCCTTTGAGTGTGAGGTCTTACCCACACTCTCATAAGCATCCATTAGATTCTTCACAATAGTGTTTTCACTCAAAGCATTTGATGTTCTCAACCCAAGAGTCTTCATGATGTTTCTACATTTTATACCCCGCATCATTTCAACAAATAGTTGACATCTTGCAGTCTCATTTAGCCTGTCAAAGAATGATTTCCAAATCTTATTAGCATATCTTCTACAAGTGTGTGCTAGAATCTTACCTTCCATGTGCTACAAAATATCTTCATCAATATTAATCAAATACTTTGGCTTTCTACGCAAAATTCTAGATGGTGTTCTCCTAGGCACATACTCCTCAACATTAGGAATTTCATCAATATTTAAGTGAGGTGGGCTATATTGTGTACCTTCAATCGAGGGTGGAATAGAAGACATACCTTGAGGTTCACATGGGGATGATGGCATACCTTCTTCGTCAAATCCGAGTGATGATGTACTCTCAACTTGAGATGTGTTGGATGGTGTCCAGCCCTATTCACTTGTGGTAGATGGTGTCCCTCCATATTCGCTTGTGGTTAATTGTGTCCCTTTGTATTCACTTGTGGTAGAGGGTGTGTCTCCAACTACGATATCTAAATTTGTTTTACCACAATGCTTTCACATTCATGCCCTTTGTGCTTCCAATGCCTTTTCTCTTTTTGATGGTTGAGGTTCCTCAATTGGCTTGTTTTCATCAATCGTATCCAATTTCTTATTTTCACGATATTTCCTCAGTTGTTCTCTCTCCTTTTCTTTATGGTTTCATACTCTTCATTTGTTAGTTTATTCCTTATTCGTTTCCTCAACATGACAGATAATTTTACATGTAGCATGGTAATGAGATGAATATTAGTTCCTAAAAAATGAATCTATACAAATAAATGAAATATATGCCATTCAAGGCTTCATACAAAATACTTACAATCATCTTGTAGAAGAGTATTTTTAGCATAAAAAAAGATCACATGAATTTTTCTGATAGAATTCCTTAAAGAAATGTGGTAATGTGGCATGCCATGATTGCAAGATAGTCTCAAAATGGAAGCATGGACAAGGCATGTGAATTCAAATTCCTTCTCAAAAAATTCAGATGCCTTGGCAAGTTAGTGGTGCATTGGCAAGCTAGTGAGCTCGCTAGTCTGCCAATGTGGTAGGGTTGACAAGGTAGGGGCATCGTATTCCTCATAAAAATGGGATCTCACGATGATGTCTGAGACCCCATTTCTATGAGGCATACGTTGCCCCTACCTTATCAAACCTACCGCATTGCAAGTTAGTGGAGCATTGGCAAGCTAGCTCACTCACTAGCTTTCCAATGCAGTAGGGTTGACAAGGTAGGGGAAGTGTATGCCTCATAGAAATGAGGTCTCATGGTGATACCCCATTTCTATGAGGCATACACTGCCCCTACCTTGTCAACCCCACCATATTGGAAAGCTAGTGAAGCTCACCAGCTTACCAATACTCCACTAGCTTTCCAATGCGGTAGAGTTTACAAGGTAGGGGCAGCGTATTCCTCACAAAAATGGGGTCTTATGGTGATTTAACTAAGTAGCTTGTCAATGCTACCACATTTTTCATAAATTTATATGAAAAAATTATTGTCAAACAATTCAAATACCTTGTCCATGCTTCCATTTTGAGCCATAATTGCAAGATAGGTTGCACCTTTCCCCATGTTGCTAACTTAACCTTGAATAAAGAGTCTTGAAACAGTGGAGAGAAGGGTTAGAATCCCTTGTAGGTAGACTAATCAAGGAAATATTTAAAACATATCACAACATAAGTGATGAGGTAAGTTTAGTGATGAGGTAAATTTAGAAATAGAGATGAAAACCAAAATAAATTCAAAGATCTATCAATGTGGGATGAGTATATTCTGATTTTTTAGAGACATGTATGGAAAATTTGGTAGCATAGACAAGGCAATTAGCTGCTTGGTATAACTGTTTGACAAAATACCTCAATGAGATATGTCCTTGTGGACTATAATGATTGTAGGATATGCAAATAATAGATTTATTGAAAAGGCTTTAGAAATTTTCAAGCATATGCAAATTGTAGGTGTAAAACCAAATTCAACTACATTTTCCAACATCCCCCATGCCTATACCAAAATGAAAGCTTTGGAGAGTGGTATGCACATCCATAGTAAAGGATTGAGAAATGATGTTTTATTTAATTCCTTATAGCTTATTTCATATATATGTGTATACAAAATGTGGAAGCATACACAAGGTAAGTCAATTGTTTAACAAAATGCCTCAAAGAGACACAGTTTAAAAATGTAATTGGCAAGTGTAAAGAATTGTGTAATTTAAAATGTGCATTGACAAGCTAAGGTTATAATGAAAAACAAACAATGATCAACATGGAATATGTAAAATAACAAAAATTAAAGCCATAATAGAATGAAAGAAAATGTGTAAAGACTTCACATACCTAAAAAACCATAGTTTCAATTGGAGGAGTTCTACCCAATTATGTAGCCTTTACTTCTTCTTTCTTCAAACTCCTCAACAATTTAACTTTTTCAAAAGCTTGTTCCCCTCCAAAATTCAATTGTATATCACTTTTGAATGGAATTCAGACTTGAATTGATATTATATGTCTTTCAACATGAAAACTCTACTATTTCATGCAAAGGTGGTGGAATATGAAAAACATGTATGCACACTTCACAACATCATCAAAAATATCTTTTTAGTCGAAGCATGTGCAGAACCAGGAGACTATGTAAAATGTGGACCTTGATATCATAGGTATATTGAGTTTTTTACCATTTTTAGAGTAAGCCAAAATTTTCTTGCATTATAACACAAGCATGTTATTTCTTGCTAAAAGAACGACCATATCTCTACTACTTCAAAATGTGCTTGCATTATTATAAAGTTGTTTTTTTATAGGTTTATTTTCTCTCTTTCTCTCTACCCTCCACCCTCAACCCACAACCCTTAATCCCTCTATCCTTAAACCCTCAACCCTCTACCGTCAAACCCTAAAACCTATAACCTCAAACCCTAAACCCTCTACCATAAACCCTAAACCCTTAAACCTTCTACCCTCTACCCTCAACCCTATACCCTCAACCCAATACCCTAAACCATCAACCCTATAGGTCCTCAACCCTATACCTTCAATTTTCAACCCTCTACCCTCTATCCTCTATATCTCTCCCACTCCCTCCCTCTCTCTCACTCTCTTAATTATCTCCCTCCTACCACCTCTCCCTCTCTCAAGTCTCTTTCTCTCACTCACTCAATCCTTCTATCTCTCTCCCCTCTACTCTTAACCCTCTACCCTCTACCATTAACCCTTAAATCCTCTACCCTTAACCCTTAAATCCTCTGCCTTCTACCCTTAAACCCTCTACCCTGTATATCTCTCCCACTCCCTCCCTCTCTCTCTCTCTTAAGTCTCCCTCCTCCCTCAATCCTAATCCCTGATCCTTCAACCCTCTTAACCCTTAATCCCTCAACCATCAATCCTCAACCCTTAAACCCTAATCCCTCAACCCATATACCCTCTACCCTATACATTGGACCCTCAACCCTAATCCCCCAACCCACCCTCAATCCTCTACCCTCAACTGTCAACCCTTAAATCCTCTACCCTCTACCCTACACATTAAACCATCAACCCTTAATCCTCAACCCTCAAACCCTAAACCCTCAACCCTGATACCCTCTACCCTATACATTAGACCCTCAACCCTAATCCTTCAACAATATGTACCCTCAACTCTAATCCTTCAACCATATGTAAGTCCTCAACCCCAAAGCCTAAACCATCAACCCTATAGGTCCTCAACCCTATACCCTCAATTCTCAACCCTCTACCCTATATATTGGATCGTCAACTCTCATATATATATCTTTCTCCCTCCCTCCTCTTCTCTCCTTCTCTCTATCTCACTTATCCTTCCCTCTCTCTCTCAAGTCTCTCCCTCCTACCCCTCTCCCTCTCTCAATTCTCTCTCTTTCACTCACTCACTTCTATCTCTATCTCCTCTAGGTACCCTCTACCCTTAACCCTTATACCCTCTATCCTCTACCCTCTATATCTCTACCACTCCCTCCCTCTCTCTCTCTCTCAAGTATCTCCCTCCTACCCCCTCTCCCTCTCTCAAGTCTCTCTCTCTCACTCACTCATTCTATCCATCTCCCCTCTACCCTTAACCCTCTACCATCTACTCTTAACCCCTATACCCTATATCCTCTACCCTCTATATCTCTCCCACTCCCTCCTCTCTCTCTCTCAATTCTCTACCTCCTACCCCCTCTCCCTCTCTCAAATGTATCTCTCTCACTCACTCACTCTATATCTCTCTCAACCCTCAACC